>JAJHJA010000657.1:2500-247719 GCA_021202915.1 Heliconius himera
ATAAAAAAAAACGTGACCTTAAAATAGTCGAGCGCGTCAGATTTTTTACAGGCGGTTCAACTTGACCTCCTAGTCGTCCCAAATGATAGTCTGACAATTCCATGGAGGAATTATGTTAATCTGATTATTTGCTTTTTTTGATTGTATTATTTGCTTTTTTTGATTGTAATATAATGATGTATTAATTAGTACAATTTTATCAATTATTGATACAAAGACAGACAAAAAATATTCAAAATAAATATTTAATCTCCTCACTGGTTTCGTCTACAAAAATTAGTTTTCTGTAAGCAATGTTGGTAATATTTTTTTGATTTATTTTATATTTACTTATCTCTATTACAAAGAAAACTTATCTGAATCTAAAGTTGCTCTTAAGAGCAACGACCATCGAATTAGGTCTTACGACGACTTGATTTCTGGAATTTTGTTACCAATGAATGAAGTCGGCTCTAATTTCATATTTACGTTACTCATTATTGTAATGTATTTTTATACATTACACCTTATTGCATTAAATTAATGAAATTGATTTAACACGCAGCAAATAAAAGGAAATTAAAATCGTCAAATTATATTTTCTCCGTAAGCCTTAAAGGTTTTCCTTTAAAATAAAAAAAAATCAATCGCCCTTGAGTATTTCGAAATAACGTTTTCTGACTCGCGCTTAGTAGGTTTTTTTTTTTTTTTTTAAACAGGCCGAAAGTAATAGCGTTGACAACAGTATTTGGTAATGTGAAAGAAAATCAAGTATATAACAACTCACAAAGAATACTAACAGTTGCTGACAGAAGAGACGTAAGTTGTGTTTTTACTATATATTGATGCTTTAATTTTGTACAACAGGTCTTCCACACTCGACCGAAAGCCTGGGAAATGTCCAAGAAGGCAGCTACACACTACTTCTTAGTTTCGAAAGCGGTCGTTATTTTTTCTGTTAGTCTGTGACCTGATCAACAGTGGAGTGTTGTTGCCTAAATCCAAATTGATGATCTGGTATTAGTTATTTTTCCTTTATGATCGGAAGTAAGCGAGACAGTAAGAGAGACTCGTATACCTTCGAAGCGATAGATAGTAAACTGATAGGCCTATAGGACTTAGGATATTCAAGATTTTTGGCAGGCTTTGGAATCATTATTATTTGGGCAACTTTCCATTGTGGTGGGAAAAAAATTTACCTACTCATAGAGTTGTAGATAGACGACGTAAGTAGCTTTAGACAAGATTGTGGTAGTTCTCTTAGTAATCTGCTGGTAATGAGGTCGTACCCAGGCGCCTTTTTGAGATCGACATTTTTAATTGCGCGTATCACTTCACTCATCATCATCACTTCTTTGGTTCTCGTATTTTCATCACTTAAGAATTCCAAATTCTTCTTTCTCATCGGTGGGCGGGTTTTCATTCGGGTGAGGTCTAAACAAAGATTCTAGGTGATTTCAAAAAAGATCAACTTTTTCAGTATCCGTTCGAGCCCATTTGACATTCGACATTCGAAGAGCTGGGGAATTCGTTACAGAAATATAAAATAGTTTATTTCTCATAATAACAATAACTCAAATACAAAACAGTTTTTTTTGTATTAATAACAAAAAAAAACAAATATACAAATGATTGATAATCATTTTATTTTAGCAATTCATCAGATAGGTAATTCAAGGATGAATTTAACTGGTTACAACTACTAACAAAACTTGATCAAAATGAATTTATATTTATTATATTTCTTAAAAATCAGCTTCACGCTGTATCCCGCACGCAACAGGGTAGGCTAACTTAGTGTTAAGGCACTCCGTTCCCCACATCTCGTGCCGGTGCTTCACGATTGGCCTCCATAGTATGAAATAAGAAAATTTTATATTTTCAAATCTGTTTCGTTCAAAAACATTTCAAAAATATTTCGTAACAAACAAATATGCAATAGCAAAAAATACTAAACAGGATTTTAAAAATACTTACGTATACGTACACGAGTTTACACATGCACGTACGCGTACTATGACTTTAAAGTTCTATATTCATTTAAATGTAATGTAAACTAGTCTTTTATTTATCTTTCCTCAGGTTCCCATATACAGAGGCTGTGAAACCTCTTTAGTAAGCGACTACAAACCAGATAATTATTTCGGTTACGATGGCATAGGGGGTATTGTGAAAGAAGATTTTCAACCAATTCCTGCCCAAAAAGAGCATGCCGTGTTCGCCCTTATTGAACTGTCAAAGAAATATAGGGGTAATATTTTTTTTTCAGGACCCGTAGGAATTCAGAGATATCCTCTTAGTTTTTCCACACTCTAGTCTCTATCTATTATTAAGATTATTTCCAGTTTACATTTTCCAAGGCCAGTCGTGGCGCAGGGACACAAGTGTATGATTGTAAGCTCGGCAGGTGGTGGGTTCGATCGCACTCGACGATAAAAAAAAAGAATTATAACTCTAGATTTCCTCTGCTTAAAAAGATATGACCTATAACGATTTATATGTAACTATCTGTTATACAACTATATTATTTAAAATACAATATAAGATATTATACATATTTGATGTTTTTTAAGCGTGAGTCGGTTCTTTAATTTTTATTTCTTCACACAGGTAACAAGGCAAAACGTGGCATCCAGATTCGGCTTGAAGTGTGTGTTAATAGGAACATATTGTCTTAACACTAGGTTCCCGAGTTCGCTCTGCCCTCCCCGCTATATGCGTGATAAAGCGTGAAGCTAAAAAAAAGATATTCTTGTTTACAGATAACCTTATAATAGTCACACTGGGTTCCCTCACAAATATTGCTATGGCAGTAAGATTGGATCCACATTTTCTGAGTAGACTATCACATTTGTATATAGCAGCTGGGCATATTCAAGGTAATTTCTATTTACTTAAATATATTTGATTCATTGACTGAGGTCATCCCATGGCCCTATGTCTCACAGTAAGCATAGCGGTTGTAGGTTCTATTCCTACTAAGGAGAATGAACTATTTTGATTTACTCCTTCGCGGCGTCTTGATGTTTGGATGATGTTTGGATGGCCAGTCGTGGTGCAGGTACACAAAGTGTGGCTGTAAGTGAGGAAATGGAATATTTAGCTTTTCGCTCTGGTGTCGAAGCTTCTTAGGCAATTGTGCCGCAGTGAGCTCGTGAAGAACCGTAGTAGTGATATGTGGGCTTAGGTTAATAAAACACATATTTTTAATCTTCATTCTTAATATTTTAGTAACTTAATGTATATTGACTTTTAATTATTTATTAGATATATGCAACATACTTATGTACTGTACCTAGATATATTTAAAATATTTAATTTAAATTATGATGGATGCTGAGATGGATGTGGAAAGGCGTATTGCTGCCGGTAACAAGGTTAACGGAGCCTTAGTTGCATTGATGCGACGGCGAAACGTCAGCACAGCTGTGCGTTTGGCCGTACACAAAGCAGTGTTGGTACCGACTCTGTTATACGGCAGCGAAACGTGGGTATTACAGAAGAAGGATGAAAGAAAGATGAATGCTATAGAGATGCGATCTTTTCGTAGGATATGCGGAGTCAGCTTAGCTGATCGAATCCGCAATGAAGAGGTACACAGAATGGCAGGTACTATTGAGGATGTCACGGTGAGAATGAAGAAGAACGTGTTCAGCTGGTTTGGGCACGTCGAACGAATGAGTGATGAAAGAATGGCAAAAAAGATTTATGATAGAAAAGTGAGCGGTAAGAGGGGTAGGAGAAGATCTTGGTTGACCTTCGAAAACACAGTATCAAAGATACTGGAGGAAAGTCACATAAAAAGCATGAGGACCCCCCGGAGGGCATGTATGAAGAGGTTGATGACAGTGGACGAGGCGAAAGAGATATGTAGAGACCGTAGCGTTTGGCGCTCCGTTATCTCTGACTACCCCGCTAGGGATAAAGCGTGAAGTTAGTTTAGTTTAGTTTTTAATTTAAATTACTACTTTAACAGGAACAAATTTCACCGAACCGGAATTCAACGCAGCGATGGATGTCGATTCCTACCATATTGTAGTAGAAAAAAGTGATCCTGAAAAAACTACTTTAATACCGTTCTCACAGATACTGACCTACCAAAAAATTAGCAAGGTCAGAAGTAATGAGATCTAAGTTGTTCTTTTTACTCTTATAAATTCTTTGTATCTCTTGTCTTTAGATTTTTTATTTTGTGTTTAAAGACAGTAAGAGTTTTGTGTGAATTCGCTGTCTGTTCTCCAAAGCCAAAATCGAGACATTGAGTATAGAGTTTCGGAATTTAACGCCGCACTTTGTCTTAATAGAAAATAATTAATTACATGAATTAGATGTGTTATTGCGTAGGGTAACCTTGTCTGAGAAGTCTTTATTATGTTAATTATTCAGAAAACCAGATGTTACTATATCATTCGTGCTATTTTAACAAAATAATTTTCTTTGCTATGTTACCTCTCGATCTCATTTAGACTAAATTAAAAAGTAATACGTCATGATTTTAGTTTATAGTTTTTTTTTTATTATTTTAACTTAACTTTCACCAAATCTGTCTAACAAGTATATAGTGAATCCCAGCACTGTAGCCTGGAAGAAAAATGAGAGGATAATGCTTAAACGGGATGGACTCCTTTTATATAAAATAGGTTTATATTTTCACAAACAAAGAGTTTTGTGTTTTGTAATCACTTCGTTTCGCTTCCTAGAACTGCATATTTATTGATCGAAATACAAATATGCAGTTTCTAAAGCTTCTCTTCTTCTTTTCTTCGCTTTCTCTTTTTCTCTTCTTCGTCTTACCGAGCGGATCCATTAAAGGTTCGCTCTGCTGGCATTGGAAAACGAACTTGTGTCTTGCCAAAGCTTTTTTAACTATAAATATTTTACGACTCACAACGTGTACTAAAACTATTTGATAAATAAGTGCCAGCCATGACCTGCTTCTTCGCCCGTGTGGTCAGATTAACTTAGTTGTATGTGACACCGCGGTACAGGGACACAAGCGTTTGTGAGTTCGATTCCGAATGTAATATTTCATATTTTCATTTTCTTCGCTCTGGTAACGAGGCAAAGTGCAATGCCTCCTCAATCCGGCAAAAAGTGGGAAAGCGAAAGTGTTTAAATTGGAACGGAATGTTTTAGCATCAAGTTCCCGGGTTCTCCCTGCCTACTGCTAGATACACCGAAGAAGTGAAGACTGAGATTTTTATTTACAATTCGAAACCAGTAATGCGTAATATTAAAGCATTCAACTAAACCAACTTTTAAGCTTTATATTATTAATGTACTTTAAAAATCATTGAAATTTTGAAATATAATTTATACTTTACTTTAACCGTGTTAAACCAGAGATGGAGAACGGATGTTTTAGGAGCAATAAGTACAAAAACAATGAAATGTCTAAATATATATGAGACAGTGTCTTTAAGGGGTCCCTTAGACTTTTGGTGCCTGTTAGATCCATCTGCAATGGCCATAGCTTTGACTGGAGATAGTTTAGTTAAAGATTTACGTGAATCTAGAAATGATATAATTTTGTGTGGTAAGTTTCTCATGAACCCTCTCAATTTCCAGTGTCTTCAGAATTAAGCAAAATGTAGGTAACGGTAGTGTCTTAATGGAAACTCAACTCTCGGATACGGCGTGAAGGTGCAAAATCTAAACTATAGTTTGCCACTGATAATTACCGCAGCGTTAAGTTCCGCCACTCAAGACGCAATATCTCGCAAATAAAGCTTTGATTGAAAAAAAAGTATTTTAAAACAAAGTCTATAATAAAATATTATAGTTTTTATCAATAAAACCAACTTTTTCAATTTCAACCGGATTTCATAATCAGAATATAACTAAACTTTCATCAAACTACCCTTGAAGTGTAGGGTACACTAAAAGAGAATCATCGAAATCGGTTGGGTTGATATTGAGCTAATCGTCCATTTATCGTGCACATACTTAATGCAAAGTTAAGACTTATGCGATTTTCTCATGGATACCAGTATCAGAAATGGTCCACATGGGCAGCACTAGTTTTCAATGAATAGCTTTAATAAAAAAATAAAACTAGTGTTTTCGGTGCTATGAATTAAAAAAATATATCAAAATAGGTTCATCCTATCAAAAGTTTTGAAGTAACAATCATTAAAAAAATTTAGAAAAATTTTGTTGGCTGGAAGAAATTTCTTTTAGAGATAACCCCGCCATTGAGAACTATCTTTATAATTTTACAATTTTTTTGTGCTTTGATTGAGGCCAGTCGTAGCGTTCCTGCGCTACGACTGGCCTCATACAAAGTATGACTATAAAATCGGCTGGTTGTGGGTTCGATCCCAACTCGAAAAAATTAAATATTTATTTACATTTATATTTTCATTTCTTCGCTCTCGCTTCGTTCCGCCACTCAACACACAATGACTCCAGAACTCGGTGAAAAGTGGGGAAGAGAGTGTCTTACCACTAAGTTTTCTCTGCCTACCTTGTATGTGTGCGGCATGTTGTATGCCGATCACATAAAAAAAAAATAAAGGTGATTTCTTAATTTTATTTTCTTATGGTATGTAATGCTATTTGTTTTGCAGGAGAACAACGTGGTAAGGTCACAAATGATTTTACAACGAGTAATACTAATGTTAAAATAGTCTACAACGTGGATATAGATTTATATAAACAATATTTATATGACTTATTTTCAGCAGAATTAACGTCAAAGTAAAGCTGTATTAGCTGTAGCTGCTATTTATAGAAAATTATCAAAAATTTAAATATTAGTTACAATAATATCATATCATGTCATATAAAAAATAAAGTATTATTTTAAAATATTTTTTTTGTTTTCTTGGTTTTTTTTATTGGTCCATTACTCCATACTGAAGCTTTTTTTGTTATTAGCTTCACACTGTATCCGACCTATAGCAGGGTAGGTAGAGAACCTGGGAACCTAGTGCTTAAACACTCCTTTCTCCATTACCTTTACCAGAACGAGGAAATAAAAATATTTAACATTTCATTTTCTCGAGTAGAAATCGAACCCACAACCTGATGCTTTTACTTACTTTTATAGTAGCACGCTTTCGCCCCTGCACCGTGATTGGCCTGTGACACATACGACAAATATAACAGCGCAGACGCTGTCAGCGTTTACAAAAATACTAATGTCCTAAGACCCCATTGCATAAATCTGCAGGTATCTGTTTTTTTAATGAAACTTATTTTTAAGAATGAAATACATTTATTTTTCAGCTTCACGCTGTACCCTGCACACAGTAGGTTAGGCAGAGGGAAACCTAGTGTTAAGACACTCCGTTCCCCACTTTCCGCCAATTTCTGGAGGGATTGCGTATTGAGTGGAGGAACTCAACGCCGCGCTTTCCCCTAGACACCAGAGCGGAGAAATGAAAATATAAATGTAAATAAATATTTAAAGAAATGATATATGATAGTAGAATACATACTCCAACATAAAAATAAGTTTCATTAAAAAAAACAGGCCATAATAAACGTTGCCAATCTGCCACTTTCATTCTCTAAAAACGTATCAGAAGGAGAAACGGTTCTCTCTCTATGTCTCGTTCTATTTTATGCAAGTATCTTTTTTCTATAATAAGCCTACGACTCGATTTCGTGATTGAGGCGAGTGCGTTGTTGTCGCTTTGATAGGATAGTGTCATTCAAGAAATGGCGTTTTATTTTACAAGCATCATTTTATTACTTACTAGCCCATTCGCGGCTTCGCTCGCATACCACTTATAATTGTTTTATTATCCTGCATTCTCCATAAGATAATCACTAAAATTATATAATTAATATAATTTATACAATCAATAATTTTGAGGAGGCCGGTCGTGGCGCAGCGGCACGAGGTGTGACTGCAAAACCGACTGGTTGTGGGTTCGATCCCCACTCGAGGAGATGAAATTTATATTAAATTTAAATAAATGTATATTTCCATTTCTTTGCTCTGGTGTCGAGGTTAAGCGCGGCATTGAGTTCTGCCACTCAACACGCAATGCCTCCAGAATTCGGCAGAAAGTGGGGAACGGAGTGTCTTAACACTAAGTTCCCTCTGCCTACCCTGCTGTGTGCGGGATACAGCGTGAAGCTAATTAATTAATTAATAATTTTGGGAAACTTGCGAGGAGAAAATCGGCCGCAAGGACTCATGCCTATACTTGCGGCCGTAAACGGAGCGTAGAATTATTTAAAATTTATATTTTCTCAAAAAGTATACGTTCAAATTACATGCTATAAAAGACAAAGCATTTCTTAAGCTATTAGTTTCATTTAGTTAGCCCCATATTGATTGATAGACCCAATATGACCCATATTGTTATGATAAGAATTATATTAAAATTAGTTTAACAATTTTGTAAGAAAAGACATATTTAAGTAAAGGAAACAATAATATAGTTTTATTTTATTACTTATTTACAATGATGAAAAATAGAATTTACTACTTCCTGATATTTGGCTACATGGTTCAAAATGAAATAAGGTATAGTTAACTAATTTGCTATTTAAATACACATGAAACATATGAAATAACAATACACATGAAAACATATGTTTTCGTGCTATAAACGAAAATATTTTTAATATAGTCTTTTTACGCCAGTCGTGGCGCAGCGGCACGAGGTGTGACTGCAAAACCGACTGGTTGTGGGTTCGATCCCCACTCGAGGAGATGAAATATTTACTTAAATTTATATTTCCATTTCTTCGCTCTGGTGTCGAGGTTAAGCGCGGCGTTGAGTTCTGCCACTCAACACGCAATGCCTCCAGAATTCGGCAGAAAGTGGGGAACGGAGTGTCTTAACACTAGGTTCCCTCTGCCTACCCTGCTGTGTGCGGGATACAGCGTGAAGCTAATTTAATTTTTAATTTATAGTCTTTTTAAAAGTATTTCATAAATAAATATAATTTATTGAGGCTGTTGTGGCACAGGGGCAAAAGCATGCGATTTTAAATGCGATGGTTGGGAGTTCGATTCAAGCTCAGGGAATGATAGATTTAATATTTTCATTGGCTCTGGTACTACGTGGTAGAAATCAATGCCATGCTTTTTGTCGTTACCAGAATTAGGAAATAAAAATATTCAATTTCTTCGAGTGGGATTTAAATCCACAACTTATTATATTACAATAGCATGCTTGTGCGCCTGTGCCAAAACTGGTCTCTCTTGATTTTGCTAGAAGTAATTTTTTTGTTGTGTGGAGCACAACAAAAATTTTGGCCTGAGTATTTGACATTAATGTTCGCTTGATACCTCCACATGTTCCTGACAAGAAGAGGATCAACAGACAAACGGGTAACAAAGAGATCCTTTAAGGGTAAAATTTTATTTTCTTTAGATTATGGAGACCTTAAATGGTATCTCAAAATTATTCATTCGTATCATTGTTGTAGATTACGAACTACTACGATATAATTTCAGATCTTTCTGAAAATGTCACGTTCAACATTTCAGTTAATGATATATTTAATTATTTTCAATAATCTAGCTAAGCCATTGTAGTTCTACATCAAGTCACTGGATATATTTGATTTTAACGACTTTTGCCCAGATCCAATTGCTATATAATATAAAAGGTTTCCGTGTACAAGCCGACAAAAAAAACGTTTTAAAAATCATAGATTTATATTTTATTAGTGTTTTTACATCACGCGAAAAATCTATGTAAGGAACATTGTATCTTTCGGAAACATATTTAAAGTACAGACAGTTTTTACGGTTTTATTGTGGTAAAGATAAACTGTTGTCATTTTATTTGCTCTACATTGTTTAACAATTGTATTCTGCTAACAAACTCTAAAACAAATTGTATTAATGTATGTAATAAGAGCTATCTTCGCTTATTTTAGTGTTAAAATATAAATACAGCTGAAGATAAATGCTACTCTATTGTACAGTACCTCAACAATTGATTATGTTTTCAGTCCTAATTAGAATTCGCGACAGAAAGATTGTTTCTGACACCAAGTTTCGAGTATAATTATTACGAGTGCCAAGTGTTTCGTTATAAAATATATATTACAAAAGTTTATACAAATTTGAAACAGTTAAGAATCTTGATGAGATCACTATATATTTATTATAATAATATTTAATCTTCACGCTTTATATCTAGCGGAGTCGCTAAGGAGAAGGGTTCTGAATATATTTTTAATCTCACTTTTATCATCGTCTATGCCTTTTGGGGGGGGGGGGGGGGGTCTTATACTCGTCCTTATGCTTTTTACCATCCTCCAGTATCTTCGACACTGTCAAAGGTCTACTGATATCTTCTCCTGCCTCTCTGCGCACTTACTTTCTTCATAAATCTTTTTTACCATACTTTCATCACTTATTCTCTCGACGTAGCCAGAGCAGGTGAGCAGCTTTCTTGGTCTGTATTATATCTGTGTATTATATTATTTTTTTTCTGTGATACCTATGCCTCGCTGCTGAATAACAGTCTCGATACCAGCGCTGCATTATGTACGTACAAAAGTGGAGCTATGTTCCACCATCTCATCAATGCAGCTAGATGCCCATAACTTCGTTACCGGCAGCAATACGCCTTTTCATATCCATTTCATATCTACTAACGTCAATTAGTCTAATGCGTTGATCACGTTGATTTTGCTCTCTGTCCTTTTTTATTTTTTTTCAAATATCAAAACTTTTCGTCTTTCTTTAGAACGGTGAAGTAATGAGCACTGTATCATCTGCGTACAGCATGCAATTTACTTTTAAGTCACCTAATTTCACTCCCATGCCACTTTGTTTCACTCTGCAGACAACTTCGCAGCACAACCTCGTTTAAAAGCCGATTGGATATACCAAGGCACATACTAGCACCTACTCGCATGCAGCCATCTCTGTAAAGAGACTTTACAGCCTGCAGCAAGGGTCCGTTCACATTGTACCGGGTAGTTTCTTCATAATTTCTTTCTCATAACAATATATATTACACAGAACTTTGATACTTTGGTATTTGGACGAACTAAGAGCAAAGATATCCTCTTCTATTCATATCTTTTGTCTATGAAACGAGGCATTGTGTATGGGACGCAAATACCCCATGATCATTTACCAAAGAACAACATCAATCACATATTAAATATTAATAATTTCTCGCGAATTAAACCGCGTGGACTACACGTTTATGGCTATTTTGTTATTACTTTGGGAAAACAAAAATATCATTTTCATTACAAATCTTTAATATTCTCAGCTTCACGCTGTATCCCGCATATAGCAGGGTAGGCAGAGGGAACCTAGTGTTAAGATACTCCGTTCCCCACTTTTCTCAGGTTTTCTCTAATTTAATATTGTATTTATTACCCATTGAACAGTTTTCATTAGGTAATACAATCTATAGCGCAATTTTTCAAGATTTGAATGTACGGGAAGTGGAAGGGAACATAAAAATAAATTTGCATTTGCTGATATTAGGCATACATTACCAACTAATGTGCGAGTAACATACATTTATAACATCTTTAAAAGTAAATATTATGATAGATTTTTTTGTTTAAATGTGGATTAAATACGGATTCGGATATTTCTCTTACTCGTATAAATTCTCACTTCGTGTTGAACTTTGTCACTGTTGGTCCATGGGAAATAGTACCCCATAGATTTTGATCACACGGTGAATTTCATACAAATTGTAGCAAGAGCGATGTTTAAATGTTCGTATTTTAAATTACGTTGTCTTAAAAACTTGATTTTTGTATGCTCCAAGATAGTGCAGGCTTAAATAATTGATTAGCTTGATTTTTCTATGCGAACTTCAGATTTTGATAGAAGGCCATACGACAACAAAAAGATCCCATAAGAGTTCCATTTATAGATCCTTTTGAGGATTTTTGCCCAACCCTAAAACCCTAATTAAAAATAAATAAACCTTTTTAAAAGATAAAAAAACCTTTAACTTTAACTCTTTACGTAAAGCGTGAAGAATTAAAACGCACATAGCAGAGTAAAAATAAATGAATAAATATTTGAATTCCGCCTTCTGCTCGGTTTGGTCACGAGCCTCCGTTCTCTTCGCTTATTGTTATGATATAAAGTCCGAACAAAAGATAATGACGATGTAATTTGTCCCGCTACGTTCAAATTTTTATACGTTTTCTAAATAAGAATCTATACTAATATAATAAAGCGGAAGAGTTTGTTTGTTGTTTGTTTGGAATGTATCAATCTGTTGGCAAGTGTAGCATAATAAAAATATTAAAAGTGGTATGCGGACGAAGCCGCGAATGGGCCGCTAGTATTAGATATACTTTCAGCTTCACGCTGTATCCCGCACACGGCAGGGTAGGCAGAGGGCACCTACTGTTAAGACACTCCGTTCCCCACTTTCCGCCGAGTTCTGGAGGCGTTGCGTATTGAGTGGCCGCACAACGCCGCGCTTTGCCTCGACAACAGAGCTAAGAAATGAAAATATAAATGTAAATAAATATTTCATTTCCTCGAATGGGGATCGAATCCATAACCAGTCGATTTTACAGTTAACTTTGTGCCCCTGCACTACGACTGGCCTCAGAAGATTAGATATACTCGTACACCAAAACCAGTACTCACTCACACATGATGGTGTTCTTAATTTTGCTAATTAAAAATACCCACAAAAAACCTTTAAAAATGTATGGTATATGATATATTTCAAAAACATAAATATTAAAATATCAGTCAATTTCAATATTAGAAACATGCCATTTAAAAGCATATTTTTATGAACCTACCTGCAGAGAAATAACGAAATAGTCCTAATCGTATAGTTAACGCAAGCAAAGCCACGAGCAATACTTTAGTTTTATTATTAAAAAAAAATAAACTGATTAACCAAAAAAAAAATAAAAACAATAAGTGAAAAAATTATTTAAATACCGGTTTTTTTAAGCTGTATCAATCAACAAGTAATATATTTACAAGTAAGGTTATAAAAGACAAATAATGATCAGAAATAAATATTTCATAGCATCGTCCGTAGTAGTGATGGTTGCGTTGGTTTGTTTAGTTATTTATCTTGTTATAAATGGGTAAGTTTTTTTTGGTGCTTCTGTATTTTAAACAAAAAATAGTATGTAACTATATAATAGTATGTAAAATTTTTGTTTAGGATTTTAATATAAATTAAATTTTAATATGGTTTTAACTTTGGTTAAATACATTTT
Organism: Heliconius himera; assembly: GCA_021202915.1. Lineage (NCBI taxonomy): Eukaryota > Metazoa > Arthropoda > Insecta > Lepidoptera > Nymphalidae > Heliconius > Heliconius himera. Next base: position 15,632 of record JAJHJA010000657.1, read on the forward strand.
TCTTCTGGACAATAAATTATGTCTTATGCAATGTCTTTTAATATTTTTTTAGGTTCACATTGTATTTCTCTTATAGCAGGATAAACAGAGAGATTTTTTTTAAATCACTGTAATTTTCGAGGCATTACTTGCTGAGTGGCGGAGTTCAACGCCGTGCTTTATCTTGTTACTATAGGAAATGAAAATAATTTAATTTTCCAAATGGGAACCGAACCCACAACGCCGTTGCGCTGACAGTCAGACATTGCGCCATTACAAATTATACAATTTAAATAGGTAGCATCATGGGTTGAGGAGTTTGATTACAAGTCGACAAAACACAGGAGTAATAATGATATAGGAATATTTCACTAACCAATATGGCAATACAAATACAAAATTAAAACATACTTTTTTCCTTCATACTGTACTCTGAATAGGGCAGAGTATGCAGAGGGAACCTGGGGACCTAGTGTTAAAACGCTCCCATTATGTAGATAATTCTATTAAATATTTAGATACGTCCTTACCACATTTTCCGCCGAATTCGGAGGCATTGCGTGTTGAGCGGCAGAACTCACCAACGAGCTTTGCCTCGTTACTAATAGATATATAATTTCTCGATTGAGGATCGAGCCCACAACCTTTCACATTTACAGTCGTACGTTTGTACCTCTGCGCCACGACTATCCTCGCATTAAAACGTAATACCTCCAAAGCAAATTCAAAGTGGATAACGGAGAGACTTACCCCTAGAAGCTCCCTTATTTTGGTATCAGCTTTACCATATATCCAGCCCAAAGCAACCAGTTGTCAGACAAAATTTATTCACAAGACATTGCTGCTTTGCTTCAATTACTTCGAAACTAAACGCCGCACTTTATTTTAACTTTAATTAATGTTATAATTTTTTTTTACAGCGTCCAAACTACGTCAGTGCGGAAAAAAATTGTAATAGACCAGGATGGTGGAGCCGACGACGCTATGGCAATATTCATAGCGTTGTTAAATGAAAAATACCATAAAGGGTGAATGTTTTTCTTTTTACGAACTTCAAAATTATTTATATTTCATATGATTTTCTTTAACCAAGATTTTTTTGTAAAGACACCCCGTCTCTTACTTGTTTCTTAATTTTCAATATATTATATGTTTACTTGTGGAACTCAAATGTCATGGTTGATCTACCAGCAAGGAAATTACATAAATTAAATATATTACCTCCGAGTGGGAATCGAACCAATAGGTAAAATGAATTCCTATTAGTAGGAGAGGTGGAGATGCTAAATTTGCTGTTAAAGACGAGTCATGGGTACCTGTTGGATTATGAAGAATAAGTTCTAAAACGAAAACAGCTTATGTTAAGTTAACATTTTAGCGAACAGGGAAGCGTGTACATTTTTCAAAAATAAAAAAATAAAAAATTATTTACATTTTTTTAAATGTACAAATGGATAACCAAAAGAAGAGTAATTAGGGGATGGCAGTAATAATGGCTAAAAAAAATTATTCGAGCGTGTTGAGTGTGAGACATTTAAAGAGAAAGTGGTAACGTAAAAGTGTCATATTGAAAAACTGACGAAATGAATGATGAATGGTTTGAATGGCAACTATGGTCATGAAAAATAAAAAAAACGTGACCTTATATAGTAGTCGAGCGCGTCAAATTTTTATACAGGCGTTTCAAATTGACCTCCTAGTCGTTCTAAATGATAGTCTGACAATAACATGGAGGAATATTCTTAACTTGATTATTTGCTTTTTTGATTGTAATATAATGATGTATTAATTAGTACAATTTTATCAATTAATAGCGGCCCACTCGCGGCTTCACACGCATACCACCTTTTATTATACTGCATTTGCCAACAGATTGGTACATTCATTCATGAACGCTACGTGGCTGTATGATAGGGCGCCCCCCGCGGGACTCTAGCCTAGGCTTGCTACCGTAAAGAGTGCGTTGAATTATTTTAATTTTACGTTTTCTCAAAAAGTATACGTCCAAATTACATGCTATAAAAACCGAAAATTATCTTCATTAAATTTTCTTGATGATAAAATAACCTTCGCTCGTAACTTTTCAATATAAATGTGAAATAAAAATCGATAAAATATCACCTTACGATACTTATTTAGAAAACGTAAAAAAAATTAACGTAGCGGGACTCGAACCCGCGCCTCCTGGACCAACTAGGTCCAGGTCGGTTTTTCCCCATATGATATTCTGACGCGCCCGAGTAACGCGCAAAATCCCCTCGTCGGCTTCCTACCTATATTAAAAGCAAAATAAAATAAATATCTAAGGGGATTTTTTTTACCATTTTTTCAATAACGTTACGCAGAATTTCGCAAAATTAATTCACGTAAGAATTTCGCATTTCTGTCTCGCACTTGGTAGGTTTTATTTATTTATTTTTTTACAGGCCGAATGTAATAGCGTTGACAACGGTATTTGGTAATGTCAAAGAAAATCAAGTATATAACAACTCACAAAGAATACTAACAGTTGCTAACAGAAGAGACGTAAGTTGTGTTTTTATTATATATTTTTTTGATAAATTTATAAAATATTTTTTTTTAATTTTGAAGAAACTTGTTAAAAAAAATAATTTAAATTAAATTTTTATCTTTGTACAAGTAGAACTAAGCCTATAATAATCACAAGTCCCTATAGCCGTCAATAAAATAAAAACAACGCTTGTGACGAATTTTATCTTCATTTTAAATGCCAAGGTTATTGAATCAGTTTAAAACTAACTGACTATGCCATCCATTCCATCTTGATTAGGATAAAAAACAAAAAAGAGAAAAACATTATTATATTACTAGTGGCCTGCCCGCGGCTTCGCCCGTTTGTACTATATAATTATTAATTTAAGAAATAGATATAGATATTGGAAACAGCCAAAACTATTAATTAATTGAATTGGATAAGTATTCACAATATCCTTTGTAAAATAACTGTAATGATTACGTTTTAGCTCTTGCACAGTTTTTAAATTAGTTACATATATTATTAGTTAGATATGTAATTATTACAGAGTATACGTAGAAAGCATGTTTTTATGCAGTTTTATATAATCTATATAATAATCAATATTTTCGGTCAAGTTCGATTCGTACTTTACGGTTGTACGTTTGTACGTTTTGTACCGGTTTTATGAATGTAGATACACTAAAAGTTGACATTTTGTCACAAATACAAATAAATTATTTTCGCAAAATAATTTTGTCATTTTCCTTTATAGGTACCGTAAGATTTAACTTCTTACCAAATCTCGTAATTATTGATCAACCAGAATTACTCTATAGATTTGATACAAAATGCGACAAAAAACGAAGCATGCATACATCCTGGTTTGATCGCGATAATTTAGTAGATGGATTTTTTGTGCTCTAAGAGGTAGGGTATGTACCTCCAAACGATCTTGTAAAGAATAGTCTTGACAGACGGGCAAATTATAAGGGTTTCGTTTAATTCTTTTGAGGTATGGACTCTAAAATACACTTAGCATCTACATGAATGGGTGCAATCCTGCAATACTGGTGCGTGTCGCTTATAAGTTGATGAAATAATACTGCAGGATATTTTTATACACAATATTAGAGCATAATATTAATAATAATTCTTAAGGCACAATACGTAAAACTTTTATAAAAATACATTTTTTATCAACAGTTAAATAAGGATGGCGTTTTTAAAGTTATTCTTTTGCCGAGAATTGATTCAGTTGAGCTGTAACCATTCGAATATAGTTAAAAAAATATTGTTATCCATTCGACTGTACTTTTTCTTTTATGTTTGTTACCTCAGAACTTTTGACTGGGGGAACCTATTTTGATATTTTTTTTTATTTGAAAGCTAGTGCTTCTAGTGTGGTTCCATTTTTCCCGTGTCAAGCCAATGCTATCCTCACTACAATATCGAACTAGTAAGCTAAGCCTGTTTGTTTTATTTGGCACCGACTTTAAAATTATAAAATCTTTTTTTAATTATTTTTATTTAATAAAATAAAAGTACGATTTACTTTATGTAAAATTATTTATTACTTTTTAGTTCATTGTTTGAAGTCGGTTTTTTTTTGTTAAAAAATGATTTATTCGTGGCTTCCCTGAAGTTAGATTTTCTGAACCTTTACGAAGGTTTCACTCAGTAAGAAAATAATAAGAAATAAGAAGAATCTTTTTTGTATTAATAATAAAAAAGAACAAACATACAAATGATTGATAATCATTATATTTTAGCAATTCTTCAGATAGGTAATCGATTTCAAGGATGAATTTAACAGGTTACAACTACTTAAAAAACTTGACCAAAATTAATTTATATTTATTAAATTCCTTAAAAATCAGTTTCACGCTGTATCCCACATAGCGCAGGCAGAGGGAATCTAGTGTTAAGACACTCCGTTCCCCACTTTCTAAGATATTTTGCAAAAAACAATTATGCAAAAAATAAATAAATTTGCAAAAAATAGCAAAAAATACTAAACAGGAATTTAAAAAAACTTAGTACACGAGTTTACGAGTGTACGTAGTTTGTTTGTAGTTTACACATGCACGTACACGTGCCTATGACTTTAAAGTTCAAGATCTATATTCATTTAAATGTAATATAAACTATTATTTTATTTATCTTCCCTCAGGTTCCCATATACAGAGGCTGTCAAACCTCCTTAGTAAGTGACTACAAAACAGATAATTATTTCGGTTACGATGGCATAGGGGATATTGTGAAAGAAGATTTTCAACCAATTCCTGCGCAAAAAGAGCATGCCGTGTTCGCCCTTATTGAACTGTCAAAAAAGTATAAAGGTAATAATTTTTTCAGGGCCCATAGGGATTTAGAGAAATCCTCTTAGTTTCTCCATTCTCTATATATTATTTCCAATTTACATTTTCCAAGGCCAGTCGTGGCGCAGGGACACAAGCATATGACGAAATAAAATATTTAATATCTTAATTTTTTCGCTCTGGTGCCGAGGCAAAGTGCGGCGTTGAGTTCCTCTACTCAAGACGCAATGCCTCCAGAATTCGAAGGGAGTAAGTGAAGACGGAGTGTCTTAACACTAGGCTCCTTCTGCCTACCCTGCTACATGGGGTATGCATAATTGCATGAAGCTGAAAAAAAAAATGTTTAATGATAAGAACAGACTCGTTTAATATATTAAAACAAAAGTTATAACATTTTATACAGTTGCTAGTGCTATTAATAATTAAACAATCGAAAATGCAGAACCCTAAGTTTCCTGTGCTTAAAAAGATATTACCAATTACGATTAATATATAACTATCTGTTATACTACTTCATTATTTATAATATAATACAATATAAGACATATTTGATATTTTTAGCGTGCGTGGGGTTCTTTACTTTTTATTTCCTCACGTGAGAGTGAGAATGAGTGTCATAACACTATATTTCCGGGTTCTCTCCTCCTTCCACGTTATATACGTAATACAGTGAGAAGCTAAAAATATATATATTTTTGTTTACAGATAACCTTATAATAGTCACATTGGGTTCTCTCACAAATATTGCTATGGCAATTAGACTGGATCCAAATTTTCTGAGTAGACTATCACATTTGTATATAGCAGCTGGGCATATTCATGGTAATTTCTTTTTACTTAAATATATTTGATTAATTAATTGAGGTCATCGTGGCCCTATGTCTGACAGTAAACATAGCGGTAGTAGGTTCGATTCCAACTTAGGGGAATTTATTTGATTTACTCGCTCCTGTAACAACATAATGCGCGGCGTGGTTAACGATAATATAATGGTTTTCCATACTGGCTTCCCTCTGCTTATCCTGCTAATTTATTTAAACTTTCTTTTATATAAAAAAGAAAAAAAGAGGCCAGTCGCGGCGCACGTACGCAAAGTGTGGCTGTAAGTGAGGAAATGGAATATTTATTTTTTCGCTCTGGTGTCAAAGCAAAATCATAGTGTTGAGCTTAGCTCCTCAACGCGCAATGCCTCCAGAACTCGTCGTAAAATGGAGAACGGAGTGTCTGATGACTAAGTTCCCTCTGCCTACCCTGCTTAATGCAGCGTGAAGCTGATAAAGAAAATATTCTTAGACAATTATGCCACAGTGAGCTAGTGACCAACCGTACTCGTAATATGTGGGCTTAGGTTAATAAAACACATATTTTTATTCTTCATTCTTAATATTTTAATAACTTAATGTATATTGACTTTTAATTGTTTATTAGATATATGTAACATATGTATTGTTCCTAGATATATTTAAAATATTTAATTTAAATGACTATTTTAACAGGAAAAAATTTCACCGAACCGGAATTCAACGCAGCGATGGATGTCGAATCCTACCATATTGTAGTAGAAAAGAGTGATCCTGAAAAAACTACTATAATACCGTTCTCACAGATACTGACCTACCAAAAAATTAGCAAGGTCAGAAGTAATGCGTTCTAAGTTGTATTTTTTATTCTTGTAAATTCTTGGTATCTCTTCTCTTTAGATTTTCTATTTTGTGTTTGTAGACAATGAGAATTTTGTGTAAATACTCTGTCTGTTCTCCAAAACTGAAATCAAGACGTTGAATATCGAATTTCGGAACTCAACGCCGCACTTTGTCTTAATAGAAAATAATTTGTTACATGAAACAGATGTGTTATTGCATAGCGTAACCTTGTCTGAGAAGTCTTAATTACGTTAATTAATAAATTTTATTCAGAATATCAGGTGTGTGGTATCAGGTGTGACTTCATCATTGGTGCTATGTTTACAAATTTATTTTTCTTGGCTCTATCTCTCATATATATACCTCTCGAGCTCATTTAGATTTAATTAAAAAGTAATACGTCATGGTTTTAGTTTATTGTTTTTTTTTATATCTTTAATACACTCCTTGGTACATCACTACTGATGGGTACATCACTACGTTATCTATTATGGTGTTTAATTTTGACCAAACCTGTCTAACAAGTATATAGTGAATCCCAGCACTATAGCCTGAGAGAAAATAAGCGGGTAATGCTTAAGCGGGATAGACTCCTTTTATATAAAATAGGTTTACATTTTCACTAACAAAGAGTTTTGTGTTTTGTAATTAATTCGCTTCGCTCCCTAGAGCTTATATTTATTGATGGAAATATAAGTATGCAGTTTAGTCTCACCGACCGGATCCATTTAAGGACTACGTTGAACTCGTCAACGTAGTCCTTTAATGGGTCCGCTCCGCTCGCATTGGAAAACGGACTTGTGTTTCCAGAAGGCGCGGGTTCGAGTCCCGCTACGTTCAAATTTTTTTTTATACGTTTTCTAAATAAGTATTTTTCTTTCCTAAGTGTGGAATAACACTTTAAAAATGTTTAAAATATTTAATAAATAGCATTCTCTCTTGCCAGACGATAATTCTTAGTAATTATCTTTGGGTAGCGGAAATTTGTAAAAATCTCCCTACAAAGATGCTAACAACATAAATAAGTTGTAACAAATGTATAAAAATTTCGACGTAGCTTGATGAGAACGTATCGCTTAGTAGTCAAAGCGCCTGGTCGGTTTCCAGGAGGCGCGGGTTCGAGTCCCGCTACGTTCAAATTTTTATACGTTTTCTAAATAAGGACTTGTGTCTTGCCAAAGCTTTTTAACTATAAATATTCTTCGACTCACAATATGTACTAAGACTTTTTGATATATAAGCACCTGCTTCTTCGCCCGTGTTGTCAGGTTAACTTAGTTGATATGACACTTTCTACCTCCGGGAGGTAGCTTTGATCATCTTCGATATAGCTACAGCTTTGCTTTCCTAGATGGAATAACGTCATGGTGCAGGGCCACAAGCGTACGAATGTACGCGACAGATTGTGAGTTCGATTCCCACTCGGGGAAATGTAATATTTGATATTTTCATTTTCTTCGCTCTGGTAACGAGGCAAAGTGCAATGCCTCCTCAATCCGGCGAAAAGTGGGAAATCGAAAGTGTTTAAATAGGAACGGAGTGTTTAAGTATCAGGTTCCCGGGTTCTCTCTGCCTACTGCTAGATATAGCGAAGTGAAGATGACTTTTCTTTTTCAGTTCGAAACCAGTAAGACGTTATGTTAAAGCATTCAACTAAACCAACTTTTAAGCTTTATATTATTAATGTACTTTAAAAATCATTGATAATTTAAAAATAAAACTAATATACTTTACAGACATGGAGAACGGATGTTTTAGGAGCAATAAGTTCAAAAACAATGAAATCTCTAAATATATATGAGACAGTGTCTTTAAGGGGTTCCATAGACTTTTGGTGTCTGTTAGATCCATCTGCAATGGCCATAGCCTTGACTGGGGATAGTTTAGTTAAAGATTTACGCGAATCTAGAAATGATATAATTTTGTGTGGTAAGTTTTGTGGTGCATAAATATGTTTTTGGTGGGGGCCCACCACTCAATTTCTAGTGCCTCCAGAATTAAGCAAAATGTAAGGTAACTACCGTTACCTTACATTTTGCTGTTTGTTCAGGATACAGCGTGAAGGTAAAAAATCTCAACCGAATCTCATAATCAGAACATAACTAAACTTTCATCAAACTACCCTTGACTTGTACCCTTTCCAAAAAATGAGAATAATCGAAATCGGTTGAGTTGATATTGAGTTGAAAATATAAATGTAAATAAATTCTTTTTGTTTTGTCGTGCACATACTTAAAACAAATTTAAGACTTATGCGATTTTCTCATAGATACCGTTATCAGAAATGGACCACGTGGAAAACACTAGCTTTCAACGAACAGCTTTAATTAAAAAATAAAGCTAGTCTTTCCCGTGCTATAAATTAAAAAAAGAATTATCAAAATCGGTTCATCCTGTCAAAAGCTTTGAGGTAACAATCATTAAAAAATTTAGAAAAACTTTGTTGGCTAGAAGAGATTTCTCTTAGAAATAATTTTACTATTTCTTTGTGCTTTGATTTATACCAGTCGTAGCGCAGGGGAACAAAGAGTGATTGCAAAATCGGCTGGTTGTGGGTTCGATCCCCACTCAAAGAAATTAAATATTTATTTACATTTATATTTTCAATTCTTCGCTCTGGTGTCGAGGCAAGGCGCGGCATTGAGTTCCGTCACTCAACACACAATGACTCCGCAACTCGGTGGAAAGTGGAGAACAGAGTGTCTTACCACTAAATTTCCTCTGCCTACCCTGCTGTGTGCGGGATACAAAGCGAAGCTGATTTTTTTATTTTATTTTCTTTATGCTTTATTTCATATACACAAGCTGGCTAAAAGGTATGTAATGCTATTTATTTTCAGGAGAACAACGTGGTATAGTCACAAATGATTTTACAACGAATAATACCAATGCTAAGGTAGTCTACAACGTGGATGAAGATTTATATAAACAATATTTACATGACTTATTTTCAGCTGAATTAAAGTTAAAGTAAGCTGTATGAAATTTAAAGTATTTATAGAAAATTATCAACATTTGAATGTTAGTTACAATAATATCATATCATGTCATATAAAAAATAAAGTATTATTTTTTTTTTTTTTTGTTTTCTTGTTTTTTTTATTGGTCAATAAAATACTGAAGTTTTTTTTTGTTTTTAGCTTCACATTGTGTCCGACTTATGGCAGAGTAGGTAGAGAGAACCTGGGAACCTAGTGTGTAGACACTCCTTTCCCATTAAGATACTTCCGTTTCTCTTTGCCTTGTTAGCAGAGCGAGAAACTGAAAATATTTAACATTTCATTTTCTCGAGTGGGAATCGAACCCACAACCTGATGCTTTTACTTACTTTTATAGTAGCACGCTTTCGCCTCTGCACCGTGATTGGCCTGCGACACATACGACAAATATAACAGCGCAGACGCTTCCAGCGTTTACAAAAATACTAATGGCCTAAGGCCCCATTGCATAAATCTGCAGGTACTGTTTTTTTAATGAAACTTATTTATAAAAATAATATATTTTTTTCAGCTTCACGTTGTATCCCGCACACAGCAGGGTAGGCAGAGGGAACCTAGTGTTAAGACACTCCGTTCCCCAGTTTCCGCCAATTTCTGGAGGCATTGCGTCTTTCGTTTTTATAGAGTAGTTAAAACTGTACTGTCATTTATAGAGGTGAAGGCCAAAAATACTATATACTTTTTTTTCTAATCGGAATTCTTTATTTTTTTTCTAATCGGAAGGTATTATTAAAAATGTAGTTACTCATAAATACTAGAAACTAAACAAAAGTGTAATTAATTCATTTTGTTAATAACTTAAGATAAACTGCGTCTCATATTACACCTATTAAATGCTTAGAAGATAGTCTTATCTACTTACATTAGATAAGAAGGTAATAAAAAGAAATCTTTTTTAAACGACTTATATAATTTGGTCTTCATTCTGAATTGCTGATATTCCAATATGTGGAGACGCTGAGGCCATCATGGGGTAGCGGGACCTTATAGCTGAGTGTGAACGCGACGGTTGTGGATTCGATCCTCACTCAGTGCAATTAATTATATTCATTTCCTTACTCTAGTAACAATATAAAGCGTAGTGCAGAGTTTGACACAAATCGCAATGTTTTAAATAAGGTGGAAAGTTTATAATACAGCTTCACGCTGTGTCCCGCACACACCAGGATAGGCAGAGGAAACCTAGTGTTAAAACATTCCGTTCTCCACTTTCTGTCGAATTCTGGAGTTATTGCTTGTACACTTTGTGCCCGTGCGCCACGACTGACCTCAGGAACTGGGAATGGAATTTTTCATAGGAATCCCTAAATCATGTTGAAAATAAATATAGCCTTTGTTACTAAGTGATAATGTGGCATTCTAGTAGTAAAAGAATTTTTAAAATCGGTTCAGTAGTTTTATTGTTTATTCACTACAAATATACACACATACCAATCTCTAATAGCATAGAGTATAGATTAGTAATTATTATATTTGGACCGATCGAGATTTCCATTTCCAGCTATCTTCGAACACTCTGTCATATTAAAGATCATATCGGCCTGATTTGACAAAATGTGTTGGTTCCATTTTGGAAACCCATAGTAGGTAAGTGCATAATATTTTTGGAAGCATTAGATTTAAATTAGAAAAATAAATATTTTTGAAAATTGACTGTACGTGGTGGGTGTAGTGATCTATTATACTAGTTTACAAAATAAAAATCATGTCTAGTTCTAGTGAGCTAAACTCATATATTTAATTTATTTTCATTACGTTTCGTTTTATTTTCATTTGAATTTTGATAATTCTCAAGGATACTGGGACCAAACCATGTTAGGTGCTTGGTAAGTCTGGAAGACACATATAAATAGGAGAAAAAGTCGAAGGCATTTTTATTTAATAATTTTGTAAATGAATTATATAATAAATAGTACAATTTTGTAAATCAATTATTTAATTTAGGAAACGTGACATTTTTTTTCATATTTTTTTACAACTCGATGCATCTCAAGTAATAAGAGAAAACACTTTTCACTTCAAGGACAAGAATCATGTACGCTAGTGTTGTTGGGATCTTCACCGAAGCTTCATAAAATATTTTATTCAATATTCTCTTCATTCTCACATTTAAACTAATTTTAGCTCTCATTCTCACCATTATCTCATTTTTAAATTTATTTTTCTCAACTTTTCCAAAAGGCGACATCTATCACATTTTATAATATATTACAACGTAAAATTTATCGACTAATGAGTTTTCCTTATATAGAAACAGATGGCGCTTTAACATAAAACAAAATTTGAGACCGTCTTGGCACAGTGGGGTAGCGTCTGTCATCTGAAGTTCGATTTTCAGTCGAAAGAATGATTATATTAAAATTATCTTCATTTCTTCGCTCTGGTAGATGAGGCGCTAAGCAGGAAACCGAGTGTCTTACTTATTGTTAGTTTCTCTCTACCGAGTAGGTAGTAGGCGAGTGCAAATCGTGAAGCTGTTTATAATACTTATACATCAGGATAGAAGGTCAAGAATCAGTAAAAACAATTTTGTGTAAAGTATTTATTTATTTTTCGTAAAAAGGCTGGTAATCTTCCTGAAAAGGAAATAAAATAAATATAAAATTCCTGAAAAGTTATATATTCAGGTTTGTATGATGGGACAGCTTATATCGGAATGGAACCCACAACTGGATATTTGTTTAATAAAATTAGAAAAGAGCGTTGATTTTCGCTTCTGGGATGGAGGGATTTAAAATTTATATGCATTAGCGGCAGTATATTTAGTTTTTTTGTAAGCTAAAGGTTTTTTTAAGCTCGTACTGATTAAGATAAATTGCAGCGTTAAGCACCGCCACTCGATACTAAGTGTTTCGAATTCAAGTGAAAGGTGGAGAACGGAATGTATTAACAATAAGTTGTCTCTATCTACCTTGCTACGCCTGTACGCACAAAAAATATTGTAATAATTATGCATATTAAGGGCAGTCGTGGTGCAGCGGCACGAGGTGTGACTGTAAAACTGACTGGTTGTGGTTTCGAGGAGATGAAATATTTACTTAAATTTATATTTCCATTTCTTCGCTCTGGTGTCGAGGTTAAGCGCGGCGTTGAGTTCTGCCACTCAACACGCAATGCCTCCAGAATTCGGCAGAAAGTGGGGAACGGAGTCTCTTAACACTAGGTACCCTGCTGTGTGCGGGATACAGCGTGAAGCTAAAAAAATGCACTCATCACGCTATGCCTTGAGAATCTGGTGGAAAGTGGGGAACGGAAGTATCTTAATGGGAACGGAGTGTCTTACAATTAAGTTCCCTGCTTCCCTCTGCCTATACTATCCTGCTATATGAGGGATACAGCGTGAAGCTACCTTTCTTATATCAACGAATTTACATGTATAAAAATGTATATAATTGTAATTAACTCTGTTCAATTAATTATTAACACTTACTACATTATAAAACCACCATTGTCGAAGTTTATTGATTTCTTTTGCCGGAATTAGTTCGTTTATATCTGGAGCATCTTGATTAATTTTGATATTGTTGTAGCGATCCTAGACAAAATAAATATTTAATATTTTCATTTCTTCGTTTTAGTGTTGATAGAAAGCGCGGCGTTGAGTTCCGCCACTCAACACTCAATGCCTCCAAAACTCTGCGAAAATTGGGGGGCGGAATGTTTTAACAGTAGGCTCCTTCTGCCTATCCTGCTAGCTGAAAAGAATCTTTGTAAAATAGATGGAGGTCACGTCAATATACCCACGAACATGGAAAACGTCAATTTTTCACAAATATATTTATCTTGTATAATCTATATATTTTTATACTTAAAAATAAAATTTAAATATCTAGTAGTTATTTACACGATACTAAAACACAAAAGTTGATATATTTTCTTTTGCCTATTTGTTTTTTTTTGGTTTGTCCGATCGTATCTTCGGAAGTGCTGAACCAATTTTTATTAAACTTTCATTGAAAAATAGATTTGGTGTATAACAGAGTAGATAACCATACTAAAATAAACAATATTTATTTCTAAATACACTTAAATAATATTAAATATATATTCCTATAGATCAAATGGACGAAGCCGCGCAGGGTACGCTGCTTTGGAAATAAAATTTCTTTACTTATTTTATTAGACAAAGCACAGCGTTAGGTTTCGCTACTTAAAAACAAACTGGAAAGTGATAAATGAGTTGAAAAACTTAAATCATAGGCCTTCGACCCAAGTTACAAAGAAATTCAGTGTACGAATAAGTATACAAACCCTTGAATCTAGTATCCATTTAATTTTTTCCAATCCTCTATTGGTAGTTGTCACTGGTGGTGCAGTGGTTATTGCTTTATCTTCTCTAACCCGTAGTTCTTCTTCGGTTTCTTCATTTTCATTTGTGCGTAACAATTGCTTGTACTGTTCTGGCGTGTTCTTTAGTAGAGAATCGGAGATATTGAAATGATAATTTTTACTTAAAAAATATATTATATGTTATTTTTTAGCTTTACGCTGTGACTCGCATACAATAGACCGTGTCGAGGGAACCTAGAGTCACTTCTGTTCCCCATGCACCACCTAATTTTCGAGTCATTGTGAGTTGAGTAAAGGAAATCAACGGAAAAAACGGAAACGGAAAACGGAAGGTGGTGTTCACAGTCAGGTGCTGTGCCACTACGCCATGACGCTAACGTATCTTTTAAATATTAATTATATTGTTATTATAATTATAATAATTCTTGTAGTTAATTGTACAATACTAATTAAAATGAAGACTAATTTAATCCACTGTTAACTCGAGTACTAAAATGTGTCACGATTATACACAACATCCAGTTTCTGTTTTCATTTAAATTAAAAATTAATAATGAAAATATGAAGCCAGCCGCGGCACGGGGGTACAACTGTGGGACCGACCGACGACGAGGGGTAGTCGGTTCCATTTCCTATAGAAAAAAATATTTTTTTTCCTTGCTCTGGTAACGAGGCAAAGCTGCTAAAGAGGCTGCATTGAGTTCCTCCATTCAACACTCAATACCTCCAGAATTCGGCGGAAAGTGGAGGTGTCTTAATGGGAACGGAGTGTCTTATCACTAGGCTTCCAGGTTCCCTCTTACTTTCCTACTATGGGCGGGATACATAGTGAAGTTAAATTTATATTAACAAAAAAAATCCTACGTTTCCAACGAATTAAAAAGTTCCTCGCGTTATTATCCGTAATGGTTTTCAATTTGACGTTATGGACGGTACACAAATGCTAAATTGCCTTTATCTTAATATCCCAATCTGATACTTTACTTTGATAAAAATACTTGGAATATCTTTAATGATTGAAGTCATCAGTCTTTAAGACCTATGTTCTTTTAAATTAGCTTTCTAGTACTTATATAATTCTAGGTTTTTTTTTCTACAAGAAATACATATTATTATCGTCCTATATTATTATAAAAATAATATGGGTAGAGTACCTACCTAGAGTACCTGCCGTTTTGCGACCAATTTCGACATATCGCTTGTTGAACGGCGGAACTCAACGCCGCGTTTTGTCTTAGCAGAGTGGGCAAACGTAAATGAATATATTCATTTCGCCAAGTTATTATCGAACCCACGTCCATTAATGGCCAGTCGTGGCGCATGGGCGCAAGTGTGTGCCTGTGAGCGCGAATGGTTGTGTGTTCGAATCCTACCGGAGGGAATTAAATACAGGTAATCAGGGTAGTTTTGACAGATACGAGGGATATTTTACACTTTGACTTAAAATTTGAAGCACATTGCAAAAGTGTTTGTGTTTTATTAGTGTTCTCATAATACTTTTCACACATAGACATTCACATAAATCTTTTTAAATACAACAATATAGAAAAAAATCTGAATTTTATAGTCTGTCAGTTACCCCCATCAAACTTTGACACACAAAGAACTATTTATAAGTATTCTTCTCATTAATGTAGGTAGTATTGCTTCATTTTTTATTAAATAATTGTTGTAACTGATGTTATAAAACAATCATTTCGCAGTTTTGTTTTATATTACAAAAAAAATAAGAAACAGTCTAGAGCGTTTGGTATTTGTATAGGTACTATATATTTTTAATTAGTATCAAAAAATACTTAAAAATACGTTTAATAGAAAACTTTTAGGTAACTTAAAAAGAAACCAAGTGAAATTAAAACAAACACATTAAATAAAAATAGTCAAGAGAGTATTGTATTATACCGAAAAATTATCGAAACTAGTTTAAGGTCCCATTGTCAATGTTCCCCAAAGAATCAAAGATTGACGGCATTTATTTGAATTTATATTTTCTTTTCCTTTTTCTGGTGTTCTAAAAAAAGCACAGTGTTGAATTCCGCCATGCATCACGCTGGACCTCCAAAATTCGGCGAGAAATGGAAAATGGAATGTCTTAACACTACATTCCCTCTGCCTACCCTGCTGTGTGCGGGATACAGCGTGAAGCTTACTTACAAGCATTAATTTTGCAATTTGTTCCTATGTAACTGTTAAGCCAGTGAACAGATTTTGATAAATGATTCGTCGTTGGATGTCTTGATGGCGCGAGTGTTACTTACGTTATATATTCATTTAGGTTCATACAGGCGGGTTTTTTTTGTTTTCATTATAATTCACGTATTTAAAATAAATACTTACAAGTTTATTCGTGCTGCAAAAAAAAAACATAAAAAAAGGTTAAGTGCGAGTCGGACTCATCCACTGAGTCCAGTACCAATTTCAGGATCTTAGGACAAAGGTAAGTACTATTTATAATAGTTGACAAAGTTATGTTTGCTCATTTTTTATGAAATCAACTACAAATATAACTTTGTAATAATTTTTCTTTGAAATACCTATAAATTTTCAGTTTTCGGATTTTTTACTTTATTTGTATTGTAAGTTCCCATTTCGTACCTTAATGTTTAAATTACCTATATGTTTAAATTACTCTATGAATTCTATATAAAGTGCATCAAAAATTATGCATAAATTTTCTGCTCGTATCTATTGATTTAGTTAACTTAGAAGCTTGATTTTTATTCTGAGTGACCGAAGACCAGGACGCGATCTCGAGATAAATAGTCTGGACAGATGAACAAAATGATTCTACAAGGGCTTCGTTTTTTCTTTATTAAAACGTAGGTATTACAGAAGACGAATGAAAGAAAGATGAATGCCGTGGAGATGCGATATCCTCGTATGATATACGGAGTCAGTTTAGCTGATTGAATCCGCAATGAAGAGATGATACACAGAATGGTAGGTAGCTGGCTTGGGCAGGTCGAATGAATGAGTGATGAAAGAATGGCAAAAAAGATGTATGGTGGAAAAGCAAGTGGTAAGAGACGTAAAGGGAGATCTAGGTTGACCTTCGAAAACACAAGATCAAAGATACTGGAGGAAGGTCATGTAAAAAGCATGAGGACCCCTCGGACGGCATGACAATGGACGAGGCAAAAGAGGTATGTAAAGACCTTACTTGGTGTTTGGCGCTCCAGTCTCTCTGACTACTCCGCTAGGGATAAAGCGTGAAGCTAAGTTAAGTTAAGTTATACCGAACAATCGCTAAAACAACCACCATTGTTGGCGATTGTTCCTACGGTACCTTTAAAATAAAGGTTTTAATAAATAGTAAATCTAAATAAGTGGGTATAATTATTTTGTCAATAATTTCACTTATTATTTTCAATTTTTTTTATTTTGAAGTTATTCAAATATTATTTTCTACAATTATGTTTTTGTTTACAATTGTATTTGCACAATGTAGTTTGGAATTCGGTTGCACTTATTTTTATTATTATTTTATATAAGTATATATAATATTTTGGAATCATGCTTACAGATAGTATGAACGGTGTTTTTTTACTGGCTCATCAAAGTCCTGCAAGGTATCTTCATTTGTTATAACAAAAAATATTTATATTATGTATTCATAATTATTATGCCATCGCGGCCAAGTTCGAGTAGGTCTAAATAAATAATATCGTATAATCGTATCGTATATTGCTATGGTACCGACACACGTGAGAAGTGAAGGGTCTTCACGCTAGATGCTCTTTGCCTATCCATACGTACGCGTGATACAGCGTGAAGATAAAATACCTTATTCAAGATAAAAGGATTTTCGCAGACTTACAGACCTGCAGATGGACAACAATAGGATCCTACAAGGGTTCAGTTTCTTCTTTTAAATTAAGGAATGCTAAAAAGTATTATATACTTTTTATCATTTTCAAAGTAGATATTATTCTATACTCAAGATTTGGACCCGCGCCTCTTGGATACCGTCAAGTGGCTCTCAACACACACACGACTTAAATTTCGTAAGTTTCTAAGCAACTTAGGTATTAGTATTAGGTACTAGAAACTAGGTTTCACTTAGGCTAGCATTCTACTATTTGATAAATACACGAACTCAACTTTCAGTATGCGGTTGCCTTTAACTTGCTAAGTGCTTTAATTCTGTAGAGTTAATGGATTCAGACATTTCGGCTATTTAATTTTAAGTAGGTACATAGAATATATTTTAATAAAGGCCGTCGGTTCTATTCCCACTCGGGGTTATGAATTATTTTCATACCCTTGCACTGGTAACAAGAAAAAACGCGTTGTGAAGATCCACTACTCAATTTGCAATTTTGTTCTCTACTTTACTCTATCCCGTATCCCGCACACAGGAGGGCAGGCAGAGGGAACTAGTGTTAAGACACTCCGTTCCACCTTCCGCCCAACTTTGGAGGCATTGCGTGCTGAGTGGCGAAACTCAACGCCCCGCTTTACCTCGACACCAAAGCGAAAATATGGAAATAAATATTTCATTTCCTCGAGTGGGGATCGCACCCACAACCAGTCGCGTTTATAGTCACACTTTGTGCCCCTGCGCCACGACCGTTCTTTATTTATTATTGTTACGTTATTATTATTTTCTACCAGAATTGGAAACCCTTAATACTGTATTATAATTAATTTAAAAGAATGTATAGAAAATTTTTCACGCATAAACTATTTAACCGTAGGCCTTTCAATTGTATACATAGATTCTTATGTGTAAGTCAAGACAGGAAAATTAAGAAAATAAAAAAAAAATATGATGAAAAATGTATGTTATATAGTAAATGACAAGCGCATATTTTTTTTACTTCTCGCTGTATCCTGCACATAGAAGGATAGGACAGAGGTAACTTGGGAACATAGTGTTAAGGAGACAATCCGTTTAATTTAAATAAATTTGGTTCCCCATTTCCACAAAATTCTGAAGGCATTGCATGTTGAGTAGCGGTACTCAACGCCACGCTTTGCCTCATTACCAGAGCGAGGGAAGGAAAACGTTAAATATTTATTTTACTCGAATGGGAATGGAACACACAAGCTGTCACATTTACAGTTGCACACCGCTACTGGTCTCTATATTCTAGTTTCTTTTATTATCATAAAAAAACTAGGCTTAAAACTATTCTTGGCTAGGCACAGACTTTTCTACGCCTATGCTCGAGGTAGCTCTGACAGCAGATACATTTGGTTACATCGAAACGACTAACCTGATACATAAACATACATATATAGCCTTTATATTTCCTATATAAAGCTTAATTAACAAAAACGGAAATTTTCATTTCGAACCATTAGTTCCTGAGATTAGCGCTTCCATAGAAACAAACTCTACAGTTCTATAACATTAGTATATAAAGTTTTATACCTACATCACCATCCAAGCCAGTAACTAAGATTCTGAAAAAAAAAAAGAAAAATTATCTCCAGAAGGCAAATGAGGGAAATTTTAAAAGAAAATAGCACCAAAATGGAATTATAATTAAGACTTACCCTTTGTGGATGTTTAACCTTTTTAATATCTTTTGAAGGTTGCTCTCCGCTCTTTCTTTTTGCTCCTGAAGATAACAGGATTTGATTTTATAAAATTATAAATGTGCCTAGATAGGTGTAGATGAATGTGTATATAAAGTTGTTGGAATCGAGGGCATTAAATATATGTTGATTTAGTTAGACAATGTACAGCGTTATACTCCACGATTTAATAACCAGCGTTCCAAGTACAGGAGAAGTGGAAGAAGCGTTTTTTACGTAAATTATGAAAGAATGTCAATGTTTATTGGCTGTTTTTTTTTTAATTTTGAATATTAGATTAGTAATCTATACTTCTATACTAATATTATAAAGAGGTAAGATTTGTACTTTTGTATGTATGTATGTATGTTTGTATTGTTTTCACACGACAACTACCCGACCAATTTCAAAAATTCTTTCGCTATTAGAAAGCTGCATCTTCACCGTCCCACATAGGCTATATTACATTTTCAAAAAAAATAGGGATCCCTAAGAAAAATGCAATAATGTAACCCAAGGTGTGAAGAAATTGATCTAAAAAATTTTATCATCGCGTGCGCTGCGAAAACTATTGATGATAGAACAAAATAATGTTCTACAGTATTCTAATACGTTCTATAGAACGCATCAATATCTATAAAAAAGTCCGCGATACCATATGTCCAACTACTATAGTTATGACAATATAACTACATTTTTATATTTTATAAGTTGATGAAAGTGCCGGCAATAATCAAACCATTTTATTCATACCTCTGCATTAATCCTTATTCTATTAAATGATATTTTATTAAAGATAATTTCAATATGTGTAAAGTACTTTTTACGTTAACAAAATCGGACTATCCATTCAAAATATATAACGAATTTAAAAATATCACTCTAAAGAAAATCATGAAATAATAAAAAATGCGGAGTGTATCCTCGCGCACCATAGCGAGTAAGTAAGTAAACTCTGCAGAGTGGGGGGGAAGTTGCATCGATATCACTAACATTATGAAGACAACCGATTAGGTGTCCCAACACCCCCAAGAACTCTCCCAACTCTCCCAAGAACTCTCCCAAACACCCCCAAGAACTCTCCCAACTCTCCCAAGAACTCTCCCAACTCTCCCAACTCTCCGAGCCCTCCGAACCCCTTTTTTATATTAACGATAATATTATTATTAACTAATCTTATTTTGTATATATATTATTGTTTTTGTTTATATATTATTTGTTGTTTGTATATACATATATTATTGTTTTTATATTTATTTTTTTTAATATTTTTTTATTTAATTATATTATTATTTTTTTTAAGGTTTAGGTAATATTCGTAAAGAAATTAGCGATATGTTAATCATACATATATGTATGTGCCACTATAAATAAATATTAAATAAACCTACTTTTATTAATCAGAAATCTTTATCCCACTTAATTTAGGTAACAGGAGTGGGATAGTCTCGTACCTATACACATACGTCGCACGTACTACGTCTGATGTTTTAGACAAAGACGCGTGGTGGGCGTTAAACGAGCAGAACACTCGACCATGTCCTGGCCTTTGGCTCTACTCACATGTGAACACATGACAAGGTAGTTTCAAATAGTAGCTGAAGGCATAAATAACTGAATGATTTCTGAAGTAAGCAATTACAAATAGGTGTTAACCACATTCATAACTACGATAATAATTGATTAACTAAATAATCAATTACCCGAATAGTCCAGGTTATGTGGCAGAGTACGAGTAGCACTCTGAACCACACCAGAGCCAAGACTTCACGTAGATAATTATAAATAGGTCTTAACCACATTTATAATTAAAATAACAATTAATTAACCAAATAATTAATTGTCCAAATAGTCGAGGTTAGCCAGTGGTAGAGCACGAGTAGTGCTCCGACCCACACCAGAGCCAAGACTGAACGTACAACGCCCGTGCAGCCTTTTATATCATCGTTCACAAATAAGTTGCAGGGTAGAATAATAAAAATTGATGACGCAATCGCGTCATAGTGGCGTGACTCCTGTACTCAAAGCATAAATTGCGCAGGAAGTGAAAATCTTAAGTTTTCAATTATTGTTTGTGTGATGACAGAAAAAAGTCGACAAAGATTTCAATATTTAATATTCTCCAATATAAGTTGAGACTTTCTCAAGCAGCCACGTAGTTCTCGCAATTTGTGTATGAGCACATAAAGTGCTCAGGGCCGGCACTATTACGTCGCGCATGTTCATACCTACTACCTACCAGATAGGACATTTTTCGTGCGAGTGGAGAGTATAGCAGCCATTCGATCGCTGCCGGAATTCCCCAGGGCAGCATTTTATCACCTCTCTACGAATTATATACCGATGACATCCCAACGCACGGCCTTAAGTTGGTCCTCCTGACTGAGTGTCTCAACTGGCTGAGCTTACCGCTCAGGTGACATTTGATTATCCTTCCATTCCCACCAAAAAACTCTCTCTGTATCTGGTCTAGGGCAGGTACACAGTCCTAGGGCCAAAGGGCCCCCTAACGATGCACCCATATTGATGGTTGCCGCTCGAGACCACGGCCAGATGGCCTTGATGCCGTTCCCCAGCGCCAGAAGAAAGGAGCTGGACTAGAGAATGTTTCAATGCTAGCTCTTTAGTAAAGTAGATTTAGAAACAATTGCATATATTTTGGAGCTCTTTAAATAATCATCAATCATCAATCTTTCGTTCATCAATCTTTCGTTTAAATATTTTTACATAAAAGAATAAAAGGTAGACTACCTATTACGTTCTTTATGATTTTTACCATTTAAGTATTCTGTTGTTTGTGTCGTTTGTTTAAGGAACGCAATTCAGCATATTAGATAAATAATACAGTAGTTTAAGCGCGCGAAGCCGCGAGTGTGTCGCTAGTAGTAAATATATCCAATACTATACCAAATCTAAAACAACAGGTAGTACTGTAAATCTGGAAAGAAACATTTTTGAAATAATTTTTACGTATTCACTATAATATGGAGGTACAGGTTTGTGACCAGCCGTGTCGCAGGGTCACAAGCGTAAGTGCTGGTTATGGGTTCGATTCCCACTTGAGGAAATAAAATATGTAGTATTTTCATTTCCTCATTCTGGTAACGAGGCATAGCGTTGTGTTGAGTCCCACCACTCAACACCCAATGGCTCCAGTTTGAGGAAAAGTGGGAATAGAAAATAGCTTAATGGGGATGGAATGTCTTTACTCTACATATATTCCCTGGTCCTCACTCTCTGCCTACCCTGCTAGGTGTGGAGTACAGTGTGAAGCCAAAAAATGTGGACAATGTATATTAAACTTGTACGTAGGATCTATCATTAAATAGAAATGAAAATATTACCTTGATTTTTTGTATTTTGATCTTTTTGCAGGTGCTACCTGAAACACAAAATATATTAAAAGATAAACTTTATGCTCCACATTCAGTCAAACAGAAATAAAGAGTTCTATGACACATGACACATTCTGAGTGCCTAAGAAAATTGACGGCAGCGCTGGTACAGAGGGGTAGATAATTCAAATAAAATTCCCTAGAGAACTCACAAAAAAATACTTCCAAAAAAATCAAGCAAACTCTGCAGCTTTATAATATTAGTTATTATACAGCATAAATCTGTAGATTTATCCACTCATAGCAAGATAGCTCTGCCTGGAACCTGGAAACCTGGAAACATAGTGTTAGGACACACTCCGTTCGTAATAAGACAATCCTGTTTCTTTCATTAAAGACAATTCCCTATCCCCCGCCGAATTTATGAGGCATTGCGTATTGGGTGACGAAACTCACCGCCACGCTTTACCTCGTTACCAGGGTAAGCTGCCATCGCGCTTACAGTCACACCCTTGTGTCACCGGGCGACGACGGTGACCTCAAAAAAATCATGATTAAATGAAAGGAAAAATAAGGAGAAAAAAGAAATAATATATACGAGTATAAGGAAAAAAGTCAATCAATAATTTTACCATAATATAATCCGATGGAAACCTTCTAAATCCGGAGTAAAGTAATCTTTCGTTTCGGGAATCGTACCTAATTGAATAAAATTACATTTGGTTCACCTTAATTTTTGATAGGATACTGTCGATATAATCAAGGAATATCTAGATATATATGTATTCTTTCATTATAATATGTTATGATGAAAATTATTATTAAAATTCTTCCCGGATTAGAATGGCATGGATCATATAGACCATTTCATGATAATGAATTAGGAAGTGAGGAATGAAAATATTTTTAACTCAATTAATCGTGTTTCAATATTCAAAAATATAATTTAAATGCCTGCGTACATCTGAACATAATTTTTTTATTAATATAATAAAAAACAATTTTATTAAAAAATATTTTGATCTATATTATACAAAAAATTATAAAAATTTATTTACTGATAAGTTTTTAGTTATGCTTCATGGCTGGTATCGTAGGCATACATTTACTTATACTATTATATATGTTTATATCTTTATGCATCTCTCGTAAATTGTAGAGTAAGAAAAGAAAATCGTTCAGAAGTCGCTACGTTCTTTACTTGTCACCCTTTTTATAGATATCGTGTTCTGGTGGAATCCAACTTCTAGCGAAATGATATATATATATGAAGCTCAGTTAACCATTTCTCAATTGGGAAACTATAGAAATATTAAGAATTTCTTTTTCTGTTTTAGCTTCAAGCTGCAACCCACACTCCCACAGTTACACAGCACAGGATAGCACATTTTACAGTTGCACGTCCGTAGCCGTGTCCGACGGCCTCAAAACATTTCTTATGATATGATATATTCTTACTTAATTCCCAAATTGTTAACGTTGCCGTAAACTCCAGCTCCATCTAACATTTCCTTATGTGGAAACTTGAGTGAGGATTTCAGCATTCCGAAAGACGGCTTTAAGAGCGTGTGACCTGGCATAATTGGCTCTGCTTCTGGTAAATGGCTGACCCTTGATGGAACAGCAATTATAGATGACAGTTCACGAGGATCGTACTGGTAGAACCTTCTCTGTAAGAAATACTGCATTTTTTAAATTATTTAGATGCTTATCTTAAGTACATTAGTAAATTAGTGTTTTTTTTGGAAAACGAATATTGTTGAACTTATATTTATTTAGGAAGGTATTCTGAAATTTATTTTATATGCGGGTACGCAGAGGAACTTAGTGTTAAACACTCCGTACCCCACTTTCTGCCGATTTGTTTGAGGCATTGCTTGTTGAGTTGCTAAATTCAACGCTGTGCCCTGGCTTGGCACAAGGGCAAAGAAATGATTATTTTAATAAATAGGTGTTTTGGTGTAAGTAATAACCACCACTTTCTTTGATGCAATACCAAGTTATGCTTTCCAGATGATCGTGATACAGGCAGTCACTCGAAATGTTAAGGCCCAATATGCTAATATAGGGCGCAGATTTAAAAGGAGTGTGCTCAAAAACTGGTGAGAACCAGAACCTGGTTCGATTAGTTATCAGTATTCGTTTTCACTTCATAAATAAATTTCAAAAGGATGGTTTAACAGGAGACACAAGTTTATTTCGGCTCTGGTTGATGTTTTCGAAAGCTAGATCGAAAGCTTTTGAAATATACAAACAAACTACCCGCCCATCTCCCTTGCTTTCAATAGCCGCAGGCCAGCGGTGGGTTAGGTAAATCAGAAGATCACCGCTTGAGCTATCATAGCAGGAGCCACAATATCGGTCATTGATCAACATGTGATCCTTATATCAACCAGAACCTATTTTTATTTCCTCGCTCTGGTAACGAGACTAAGCGATATAACAAAAATTCACCAAAACGTGACTGATCACGTTTCTGAAACCCTATCAGGAATAAATCCTTGTCAAAGCCAGTTATTTAGTAATTAAGTCTGATTACGAATTTGTAAATTGTTTTAATAATTTAAGGTAGTATATTTTTTTAACACGTGGTGAATGTTTCAAATTAAATTTTGCCACCATATTATAAACCGTTGTAAGAAAAAAAAGTTCGTACATATATTTATAAAAAACTACTGAACTGATCTCAAAATAGCTGTGTAGGTCGTATTTTTTTATAGAACATTTAAAGATGATTGTAAGAATTACGATAATATGATAACTAAGTTTTAGAAATTTGACATTAGAAGTCTTTAGAGTACGTGCTGCAAACACAAAATATTAGAACAAAGTAATTCAGTGAATAAATAATCGTTTAGTTCCACCGGGCGATGTTTTTATCAGGTTTTTTAATTAAGATGTTGTATAGGGGTAACCCTAGTTATTTATTATTTATCTAATTTACAATACTTACTGAAGGAAAAAAATCATCAATGTGTCGTCCTCTGCTTTGTAATCTTGATTTCTGCAAAATAAAACATTAACATTTTTAATTTCTTATATACAAAAAAGTATAATTTTGAACCGGAAATTCATCTAAGGACAAAAAGAATACAACAAATATCCATATATAAATTTTAATACATTTATTATCAAAATAATAATTCTAAAATATTTTAAAGCGTACACAGTTAATTTTATAAATTAAATAGCCTAGATAATTACCAAAATGCTTTATAAATGGAATAGAAGTATTAT
The DNA here is from genome assembly GCA_021202915.1 of Heliconius himera. Lineage (NCBI taxonomy): Eukaryota > Metazoa > Arthropoda > Insecta > Lepidoptera > Nymphalidae > Heliconius > Heliconius himera. The sequence goes on from JAJHJA010000657.1 coordinate 41,435, forward strand.
TTTAAATAATATAATTTATACTTTTATACATTTCCAATATCCAAAGGTTGCCTGGAAGAGAATGCTTTAAGCGATAATGCCGCCTTATTGTTCTTTTTTTTATTATTTTTAAGCTTTTACATTTTTACTTTTTTTTTTAAAGTGCAATAAAGTATATTTATTATTATTATTATTAATTTATGTAATACTACTATAAAATGTATTAAGTAACATAAACCATGTGATCGTTGAAGGCTGTGTTTGATTATATGCTATAAGCCCTAATAGAGAGTTAAGGGAGGTAAGGTAACTGGCAGTTCTCCTAAAATTGTTATTTTTAACCAAAAATTATGTCTTTTTTAAAACCAGCGTGTAAACCCGTAATTTTGCTGTGAGATGTAAGCTTGGACATTATAATACACGTTTATTGAAGTGGCATCTATGAACAACCCCTATTTATTTTATAAATGGAATTTTTAAAAAATGTGTTAAATCGGACAATGACGATTAGTGTAGAATAATGATAAGCAACTGGAGAAAAAACATCTTTCTCCAGCGCTGGTACCAATAATGATTCTTTACAACAGAATTGAAATTAAGTACTTACTTATTTAGCTTCACGCTGTAATACTAGTGGGAAAGTCAGAGAGAACGGAACCCCAAACGCTACGGTCTATATATAACTCTTTCACCTCGTCCTCTATCATCAAATTTTCATACATGCCATCTGGGGCGTCCTTATGCTTTTTTTGTGATTTTTCTCCTTCATTATCTTTGATGCTGTATTTTCGAAGGTCTTTCTTTATTACCGCTCACTTTTTCTTCATGAATCTTTTTTGCTTTTCCTTCATCATCAATCCATTTTCACGTTCTATTATATTCTCACCGTGAAAAGTATAATTGACTTTTTCCTAGCGGATCAGTATATTTAAGATTAAGTTGTGGACACACGAGTGCTTAGGAATCTTAGGAACAGACCAATATGTAATCGTCGCTATAATAAGGAGTCTGTTTCATTTTGAGGTACGAGACGTCCAAACTTGGAGTCGAATTATCGCATAAGAAGCTGGAAGTTTTAAGATCCATCGATCAAAGAGGAATAAGTACTTCCAAAATATAAGACATCTTTGAAACAGAAAACGGAAATTCTATAAGAAAAGCAGCGACAGAAATATGTGGTAAATGATAAGGAGGTTTTAGTAAAAAGCACGATAAATGTGTTGATAAAGTAAAAGACACTGTAGAGAAAAAAAGACCGTTTGGATCATAAGGCCTCAGATAAATCTCTTTAAAAAAGAAAAAGGATATGCTACAAAGGCACCAAACGAAAGTACTGATAAAGATGAAGCGTGAAAGTTCTGAGAAAGAAAGAAATAAATGTTAACGAGCAATTTTAGTAATTCCTAAGGTTGTTTATTAATTTGCCACACATTTTACAGCAGTGAGCAGGTCGCAAGAGGTCCTAAACCAAGAATTTTTTTTTAGATATTTGACAAAAGTATAAGATGTTTTGGGAGACTACCTCGGTACAATACTTTAATCGCTTCTCTTGGTGTAAAGTCTGTGACACAAAGTGCCGTGCGAGGGAAAATTTCCTTCCCAAGGAAAGAAAGACCAGAGCCTATTCTTACATTTGAAAGAAATGAAGAAAAGACGCACAAGCTTATTGCTGTCGATAACAGAATTAGCGGTGCCTTCACGCGCGCTTTCACTGTCTCACCAATGCATCTAGCATTGGTGAGACCGTGAAATAACAGAATAGTTACACGTTTAGTAACACTGTGCAATGCTGACGAATGACGCTGATATACGGCAGCGAAACGTAGGTGTTGCAAAAGAAGAATGAAAGAAAAATAAGATATGTAACATAAAATCCCTCGTAACTAGTTATGTAAAATATCCTAAATTGTATAGGTTGCCGAAAATACACAATAAGACTAAACTGACTGTATCTTCAATAGTTAGCCAAATCGGTACGCCGAGGTATAAACTCAACATGCCATGGACTCTTACCATTTTGTTTGTGGGCTGAAAGATCTTAAGTTAGCTAACAAAGAAACCATACTCACATACTTCAATAGTGAATCTTACCCACGTTTATCTACCATTGGCAAATTTTTATTTCAAAGAGCCTACCAATTCTGCGACGCTGTACACTTAGGGGACGAGCTTTGATGGGTGAAGAATGCCTTTCATCAGAGCAAGATGCCTACTCCCCTCCAGCGTTATCAGAAGACCCTCAGCAGAAAGACAACCGGGACTTCTATTATACGAAAAACAACTTTTGAAACAGACAGAATTGCAACATTTTAAGGGCATTTTAAGAGAAAAGCTTCCATTAAAACTATATTTAAGTCTAACAAGAAAGTAAATCCAATTCTTAAGACCAGTGAAACGTAATTTACCTCTGCAGTGTGTAGAGCTATAAAAACTAGATAGTAACTGAGATTTAAAATAAATTGTTCAAAAAAGGGGAAGCATCGGTATTGGGGCAATGCTCGATGTCAAGAATGGACATGCATCGAAGTCAGCTGCGTCTGGGTAAAGAGCGGATAAACCTAACCATAATATCGGATCTTATAACTCCCAAACCCTCGCTCGGGAGAAAAGATATATACAGAGGTCACGAAAAAACATGGCATTTGTAAATAGATAGAAGAAGTAAAGAAGAAGTAAAACATACAGAGAGTAGGGCTGTTGGCGCTCCGTTCTCTCTGACTACCCCGCTAGGGATAAAGTGAGATGTAAAAAATAAAGAATAATGAAAAAAATAAATAAAAACAACTAAAGAATATTAATAGAAATCGTTAAATTTTAGATATATTTTATTAACTCTAAATATAAAATTTAAGTTGAAGTAGCTTATTTTTGTACTGTTCTATATGCTAAAAACCGTAATATTATTTATAACGTTTCCATTACACTGAAACTAAATGCTATGTAAGTGATATAGCAAGAAGATTCAGAAGAATAAAATCTTAGAAAAATTCACGAACAAAATTTAGGTATCTTTTACAATTGTACTAGCAATGACGTCGCAACCAATGATGTTTTTACATAAAACACGTTGGATTTTTTTGAAAATCTCATTCATAGTACGTGAAATTTGCTGGTTACAGATTTGTTCAAAATGACAATATAAGTATATATTAACGATTGCCGAAACATTTTTAATCTAAAAGTAGTAAATAAAGATATCAATGACGATTCATGTGCTAAAATTAGGAGAATCCAATTTACGACTTATTTATAAATTGTTAAAGCATCCGTGGCGGCAGTTGCACCATCGGAAATTAAAGCTCTGCATGCTAACATTATTATAAGCCAAAATAAACACTACGTTAGATAACGTATTTTCGTGGCAATATTTAAAACAAAAGCTCGCTCGATCAATGACGCTATTTTTATGAACTTTTTTTGCGATCGATTTTTGTGTAGCTACACCTAAATTATAAGCACGTTTTATTATTAAAAACTTTAAGTATGTACTTATTTAATTAAAAATAGCAAATAAAATTAATATAGTTTAATCACGAATATTTTTGAAAAGAAATAAGCTAAGAACACACCAAATCTCCACGTAAAATATTCAATTTTTTGAAGGTTTTTTCTTAAAATATATTTTTGTATATACTAAATCATCAAACTTGTCTAGACGCCTTGTTTATTATTTAGTAAAGTATTTAATATGATATTCATCTTATTAAATTTATTTACTATTAACCCGGCGGGAGTGTGGTGGGGTGTGACATACCCCTAGGACAGTTCATAACCCTATATCGTTTTAATTCGCGATGTTACGTTTTAGCGGTTTTGTGTAGCTGGAGGGAAAGGATGGTGAGAGTGGAAAGTGGCGTGATCGCAGTGTTGCGCCGGCCAGTGCTCGGAATACATGCGTGCAAACGTGTGTGGGGTACGTCACACCCCGCCACATACTTTGTGTATACATTTTGTGACAATTTTTTTTATCTTTTGCTTTGGTTTTATTTATTTTTGATTTAATTTTTATTTATCTACGAAAAGAACAGCATATTTTACGTGAAATGCTCTTTATTTATTTGCCAATTATTGCTTTTTTTAAGATTATAAGCAAAAATGTCAGTGGTAAGCAGTAAAAAAAGATTTATATCATTGCTTAACGAAGTTTTACAGCATTCTTCAGATGAAGCCAGCTCTCAACTCTTCACCATGATGATAAAATTGATGAGAGCACTGGAGATGAGAAAAAGCCGAAAATTATTACGTTTTATAGCTCGACAAAAGCTGGAAAAGACAGACAGTTGTCGACAAACTAAGCGCAACTTATGATATCTCTCGCAATAGCAAACGCTGGCCATTGACGATTTTTTAGGGACTTTTAAATATGGCAGCTATCAATGCTAACATTATATTTCAAGAAAGTGCCAATAAAAGGAACAAACGTACAGAATTCCTCCGCAATTTGGAATTGAATTTGGTTTATACGTATTTGCAGTTACAAGGAGATCAAAAAAATATTCAATATTAAGAGTACCGATGCGTACCAATAGCCCAAAATTAACCCGGACGATATACTCGATGTGCAGATTGCCCACGCAAGCAAAATCGCAAAACAAAATACGCAAGAACTGGGTGTGGAAAAGCCACATGCCTACATCATGCAATTTTTTCTTGCAAAAAAAAGTACTGATTTTGAATGAAAATACTAAAGTGTTCCTAAACTATTTTATAATGTTTTATGCTCTTATTTTGTGTAAGATCTCATATTCTTTTAAGTTTTTAGAGTTTTTTTTGTTTAAATAGGACTTGTTATTTTTTTATCATTTTTTAAATAGAGGTTAATATTTTTGTTACCAAAAACAAGTGCCTTAGATCTCATTATGTGAATTAATAAAAATAAATTGAATTTACTGTATATTTTATTTTCTTTACACTTAAATATATACCTTATATAATATATACCACTTATTTCATTTAATTTTATTGAAAAAACTATTTTAAGTGCCGATTTATTTTCGGGTATGTCACACCCCGCCACATGCTATAAGTAACTTTTCTTCACCACACTCCCGCCGGGTTAATGAGTAATCACAAGGAAATTGAAATTTGTGCGTTTTGGAGAACTGCCATAACCTTACCCCGCGGTTTCCATGAAAAAAAATGTTTTGCCTTTATATTGGACAAATGAAAACAATTCATCCATTCATTCAGGTAAAACGCTGTCCCACCCTTCACCACGACCACCTCATATATACTTTAACATCGTTAACGTATTTTTCTTTATGTTATCAAACAATAAAATATGCTTTTGAAAAATATAAATAAATAAATTTAAATGATTTTTCTTAAATAAAATCCCTTTTGAAGTGTCCAAATAACCCTTACAGCTATATGTTCCAGTTGTCGTCTCCAGCTGACGGCGTTACAAGGAAATATAAGCTGATTTTAAATGAAACTATTTTAACCGGATTAATCGCGTATATTTGGTACTTTTATACATTTTTGGAAACCCGACGTTTCGAACACTTTGCAGTAGTCCGTGGTCACGGGTAGACTGAGGTGGCATTCGTCTGTCAGTTGACATAATTATTATATCAAACTACCGCCAACGATTTCTTAATTGCCTCGCGTACTGCCCTGGATTCCTGCAGAATGAGCTGATAGTATCTTGCCCTCTGGTATGGTGGGTTTGAGACTTCAATGATTTTATGAGTGGGTCCCAGGTGGTAGAAAGTTTCCAGCCATCCTCTCTATTGAAATTAGGATGTTTTTGTATTTCAATAGCCTCGCGGATCATTCTAGGAATGTATCTGTTTTCCTTAGCGAGGATTTGGGGTTTATCAAACCTAATGTAGTGGCTGGGTTTATCCACAGTATGCTCACACACAGCTGACTTCGATACATGCCCATTCTTGATATCAGAGATGTGTTCTTTCACCCTAACACCGATGCTTCTCTTTGTTTGACCGATGTATGATAAGCCACAGTCACAGTCTAGTTTGTATACACCTGCACTCTGTAAAGGAATATTACTTTTTACTGGTCTCAAGAATTGGCTCACTTTCTTGTTAGGCTTGAATATGGTTTTTATGGAAGCTCTTCTTAAGATGTTGCCAATCCTGTCTGTAACCCCCTTCACATATGGAAGAAATGCTGGCTGTCTCTCTACTGTGGGTGGCTTGTTGGTCTTCTGACAACGCTGGCGGGGAACTGGCAGCTTGTTCTGATGAAGGCTATTCTTCACCTGGCGAAGCTCGTCCCCTAGGTGTTCAGCGTCGCAGAGGTGGTGGGCTCTCTGAAACAAAGATTTGCCAACGGTAGATAACTGTGTAGGGTGATGGTGAGATTCACCATTGAGGTATCTATTGGTGTGCGTGGGTTTCCTATATACTGTGTGGCCTATTGTGCCATTGGGATTTCTTATGACTAAAACATCAAGAAAAGCTAGGGAATTATTTGCCTGTAATTCTATTGTAAATTTAATATTGTCATTAATAGAATTGAGGTGGTTTAGGAATATATAAATACTGTCCGTAGGTAAAATGGTAAAAGTGTCATCTACGTACCGCTTATATATCCTAGGTAGACAGGGTGCAGAGCTAAGAGCCATCTCCTCAAAGTCCTCCATGTATATATCTGCTATTACCGGGGACACGGGCGAACCCATAGCAATGCCATCTATTTGTAAATAGAATTCTTGATTGAACATAAGGTATCCAGATGTGAGGCAATGTTCTAAAAGTTCAAGATATTCTATAGGCATATTGTTATCCTCTAGCTTCCTCTTGACAATCTTGATGCAGTCCTTGACGGGAATACTGGTGAACAGCGACTGGACATCAAAACTGACCATGGTTTCATTGTTAGCTAACTTAAGATCTTTCAGTCCGCTAACAAAATGGTAAGAGTCCCTGACATAAGATGTTGTGTGGCCACGCAGTGGAGAAAGTACTTTGGCGACATGTTGAGCCAGTTTATACGTCGGCGTATCGATTTGGCTGACTATTGGTCGAAAAGGTACATCTTTTTTGTGTATTTTTGGTAACCCATACAACTTTGGAGGTTTTACACAGCTAGGCACGAGAGATTTAATGTCAAGATGTAATGTTTTCGCGTGTTTTTTGATCAAATCGGATGTATTTTTAAGTATTTTTGTTGTAGGGTCTTTATCAACAATTTTATAAGTTTTTTGATCCGATAGCAATATTGACATTTTTTGTATATACTCGTCGGTGTCTAGTATAACCGTCGCGTTACCTTTATCGGCTTTGAGGACTGTTATATCCTCGTTTTTTCGTAGTTTACTAAGAGCTCGAGATTCATCACGAGAAAGATTTGATTTAGGTGGTTTACTACGGCGCAGTAAAGATGATATATCTTGGCGAATAACTTCAGAATCTTCCTTCAAAATCTGGTTTTTATATAAACAGTCCTCAACGTTAGTTATTATTTCCTCGATAGGTATTTTTCTAGGCGCCGGCGCAAAGTTAAAACCTTTATTTAGTACTTCAATAGTCGAATCATCTAAAGTTTGTTTTGACAGATTGACAACTGACGTTTGTGTTGTCTGTGTAGAGGTTACGGCGTTACCATAGACATTTTTCCGTTCGGATTTTAATTCGAGATTATGGTACTTTCGAATTTGTCTAATTTTATATTGATTATATTTATTTTGCGCGCGTTTATTAGTAAATTCTACACATTGATGGAAATCTGTCTTAGAAAAACACGTCTCGATATCATTGCTTAAGGCTTTTATTTGTTCGTCGAAACGATTTAAATCATAACGGTGTTCTTTAATGAGTTGACATAATAATTTTTTACTTGCCTGATTGAGTATCTTTTTGCAATATTTTATGTCTTTTTTCGGCGCGATTTGTACACAAGTTGGTATGAGATTATTATCACGGCACCTTTTTAAGAAATTAATCGATGTTAAATATCTTGCACGTTTTGTTTTTAGATACTCAAATCGACGTATTTTATTCGCGTTTTCCAGTCCGTACTGGTTCACATAATAAGTTCTTTGATTTTCACGATTATTACACATTTTAAATGAAACTATTTTAACCGGATTAATCGCGTATATTTGGTACTTTTATACATTTTTGGAAACCCGACGTTTCGAACACTTTGCAGTAGTCCGTGGTCACGGGTAGACTGAGGTGGCATTCGTCTGTCAGTTGACATAATTATTATATCAAACTACCGCCAACGATTTCTTAATTGCCTCGCGTACTGCCCTGGATTCCTGCAGAATGAGCTGATAGTATCTTGCCCTCTGGTATGGTGGGTTTGAGACTTCAATGATTTTATGAGTGGGTCCCAGGTGGTAGAAAGTTTCCAGCCATCCTCTCTATTGAAATTAGGATGTTTTTGTATTTCAATAGCCTCGCGGATCATTCTAGGAATGTATCTGTTTTCCTTAGCGAGGATTTGGGGTTTATCAAACCTAATGTAGTGGCTGGGTTTATCCACAGTATGCTCACACACAGCTGACTTCGATACATGCCCATTCTTGATATCAGAGATGTGTTCTTTCACCCTAACACCGATGCTTCTCTTTGTTTGACCGATGTATGATAAGCCACAGTCACAGTCTAGTTTGTATACACCTGCACTCTGTAAAGGAATATTACTTTTTACTGGTCTCAAGAATTGGCTCACTTTCTTGTTAGGCTTGAATATGGTTTTTATGGAAGCTCTTCTTAAGATGTTGCCAATCCTGTCTGTAACCCCCTTCACATATGGAAGAAATGCTGGCTGTCTCTCTACTGTGGGTGGCTTGTTGGTCTTCTGACAACGCTGGCGGGGAACTGGCAGCTTGTTCTGATGAAGGCTATTCTTCACCTGGCGAAGCTCGTCCCCTAGGTGTTCAGCGTCGCAGAGGTGGTGGGCTCTCTGAAACAAAGATTTGCCAACGGTAGATAACTGTGTAGGGTGATGGTGAGATTCACCATTGAGGTATCTATTGGTGTGCGTGGGTTTCCTATATACTGTGTGGCCTATTGTGCCATTGGGATTTCTTATGACTAAAACATCAAGAAAAGCTAGGGAATTATTTGCCTGTAATTCTATTGTAAATTTAATATTGTCATTAATAGAATTGAGGTGGTTTAGGAATATATAAATACTGTCCGTAGGTAAAATGGTAAAAGTGTCATCTACGTACCGCTTATATATCCTAGGTAGACAGGGTGCAGAGCTAAGAGCCATCTCCTCAAAGTCCTCCATGTATATATCTGCTATTACCGGGGACACGGGCGAACCCATAGCAATGCCATCTATTTGTAAATAGAATTCTTGATTGAACATAAGGTATCCAGATGTGAGGCAATGTTCTAAAAGTTCAAGATATTCTATAGGCATATTGTTATCCTCTAGCTTCCTCTTGACAATCTTGATGCAGTCCTTGACGGGAATACTGGTGAACAGCGACTGGACATCAAAACTGACCATGGTTTCATTGTTAGCTAACTTAAGATCTTTCAGTCCGCTAACAAAATGGTAAGAGTCCCTGACATAAGATGTTGTGTGGCCACGCAGTGGAGAAAGTACTTTGGCGACATGTTGAGCCAGTTTATACGTCGGCGTATCGATTTGGCTGACTATTGGTCGAAAAGGTACATCTTTTTTGTGTATTTTTGGTAACCCATACAACTTTGGAGGTTTTACACAGCTAGGCACGAGAGATTTAATGTCAAGATGTAATGTTTTCGCGTGTTTTTTGATCAAATCGGATGTATTTTTAAGTATTTTTGTTGTAGGGTCTTTATCAACAATTTTATAAGTTTTTTGATCCGATAGCAATATTGACATTTTTTGTATATACTCGTCGGTGTCTAGTATAACCGTCGCGTTACCTTTATCGGCTTTGAGGACTGTTATATCCTCGTTTTTTCGTAGTTTACTAAGAGCTCGAGATTCATCACGAGAAAGATTTGATTTAGGTGGTTTACTACGGCGCAGTAAAGATGATATATCTTGGCGAATAACTTCAAATATCAAGAATGGGCATGTATCGAAGTCAGCTGTGTGTGAGCATACTGTGGATAAACCCAGCCACTACATTAGGTTTGATAAACCCCAAATCCTCGCTAAGGAAAACAGATACATTCCTAGAATGATCCGCGAGGCTATTGAAATACAAAAACATCCTAATTTCAATAGAGAGGATGGCTGGAAACTTTCTACCACCTGGGACCCACTCATAAAATCATTGAAGTCTCAAACCCACCATACCAGAGGGCAAGATACTATCAGCTCATTCTGCAGGAATCCAGGGCAGTACGCGAGGCAATTAAGAAATCGTTGGCGGTAGTTTGATATAATAATTATGTCAACTGACAGACGAATGCCACCTCAGTCTACCCGTGACCACGGACTACTGCAAAGTGTTCGAAACGTCGGGTTTCCAAAAATGTATAAAAGTACCAAATATACGCGATTAATCCGGTTAAAATAGTTTCATTTAAAATGTGTAATAATCGTGAAAATCAAAGAACTTATTATGTGAACCAGTACGGACTGGAAAACGCGAATAAAATACGTCGATTTGAGTATCTAAAAACAAAACGTGCAAGATATTTAACATCGATTAATTTCTTAAAAAGGTGCCGTGATAATAATCTCATACCAACTTGTGTACAAATCGCGCCGAAAAAAGACATAAAATATTGCAAAAAGATACTCAATCAGGCAAGTAAAAAATTATTATGTCAACTCATTAAAGAACACCGTTATGATTTAAATCGTTTCGACGAACAAATAAAAGCCTTAAGCAATGATATCGAGACGTGTTTTTCTAAGACAGATTTCCATCAATGTGTAGAATTTACTAATAAACGCGCGCAAAATAAATATAATCAATATAAAATTAGACAAATTCGAAAGTACCATAATCTCGAATTAAAATCCGAACGGAAAAATGTCTATGGTAACGCCGTAACCTCTACACAGACAACACAAACGTCAGTTGTCAATCTGTCAAAACAAACTTTAGATGATTCGACTATTGAAGTACTAAATAAAGGTTTTAACTTTGCGCCGGCGCCTAGAAAAATACCTATCGAGGAAATAATAACTAACGTTGAGGACTGTTTATATAAAAACCAGATTTTGAAGGAAGATTCTGAAGTTATTCGCCAAGATATATCATCTTTACTGCGCCGTAGTAAACCACCTAAATCAAATCTTTCTCGTGATGAATCTCGAGCTCTTAGTAAACTACGAAAAAACGAGGATATAACAGTCCTCAAAGCCGATAAAGGTAACGCGACGGTTATACTAGACACCGACGAGTATATACAAAAAATGTCAATATTGCTATCGGATCAAAAAACTTATAAAATTGTTGATAAAGACCCTACAACAAAAATACTTAAAAATACATCCGATTTGATCAAAAAACACGCGAAAACATTACATCTTGACATTAAATCTCTCGTGCCTAGCTGTGTAAAACCTCCAAAGTTGTATGGGTTACCAAAAATACACAAAAAAGATGTACCTTTTCGACCAATAGTCAGCCAAATCGATACGCCGACGTATAAACTGGCTCAACATGTCGCCAAAGTACTTTCTCCACTGCGTGGCCACACAACATCTTATGTCAGGGACTCTTACCATTTTGTTAGCGGACTGAAAGATCTTAAGTTAGCTAACAATGAAACCATGGTCAGTTTTGATGTCCAGTCGCTGTTCACCAGTATTCCCGTCAAGGACTGCATCAAGATTGTCAAGAGGAAGCTAGAGGATAACAATATGCCTATAGAATATCTTGAACTTTTAGAACATTGCCTCACATCTGGATACCTTATGTTCAATCAAGAATTCTATTTACAAATAGATGGCATTGCTATGGGTTCGCCCGTGTCCCCGGTAATAGCAGATATATACATGGAGGACTTTGAGGAGATGGCTCTTAGCTCTGCACCCTGTCTACCTAGGATATATAAGCGGTACGTAGATGACACTTTTACCATTTTACCTACGGACAGTATTTATATATTCCTAAACCACCTCAATTCTATTAATGACAATATTAAATTTACAATAGAATTACAGGCAAATAATTCCCTAGCTTTTCTTGATGTTTTAGTCATAAGAAATCCCAATGGCACAATAGGCCACACAGTATATAGGAAACCCACGCACACCAATAGATACCTCAATGGTGAATCTCACCATCACCCTACACAGTTATCTACCGTTGGCAAATCTTTGTTTCAGAGAGCCCACCACCTCTGCGACGCTGAACACCTAGGGGACGAGCTTCGCCAGGTGAAGAATAGCCTTCATCAGAACAAGCTGCCAGTTCCCCGCCAGCGTTGTCAGAAGACCAACAAGCCACCCACAGTAGAGAGACAGCCAGCATTTCTTCCATATGTGAAGGGGGTTACAGACAGGATTGGCAACATCTTAAGAAGAGCTTCCATAAAAACCATATTCAAGCCTAACAAGAAAGTGAGCCAATTCTTGAGACCAGTAAAAAGTAATATTCCTTTACAGAGTGCAGGTGTATACAAACTAGACTGTGACTGTGGCTTATCATACATCGGTCAAACAAAGAGAAGCATCGGTGTTAGGGTGAAAGAACACATCTCTGATATCAAGAATGGGCATGTATCGAAGTCAGCTGTGTGTGAGCATACTGTGGATAAACCCAGCCACTACATTAGGTTTGATAAACCCCAAATCCTCGCTAAGGAAAACAGATACATTCCTAGAATGATCCGCGAGGCTATTGAAATACAAAAACATCCTAATTTCAATAGAGAGGATGGCTGGAAACTTTCTACCACCTGGGACCCACTCATAAAATCATTGAAGTCTCAAACCCACCATACCAGAGGGCAAGATACTATCAGCTCATTCTGCAGGAATCCAGGGCAGTACGCGAGGCAATTAAGAAATCGTTGGCGGTAGTTTGATATAATAATTATGTCAACTGACAGACGAATGCCACCTCAGTCTACCCGTGACCACGGACTACTGCAAAGTGTTCGAAACGTCGGGTTTCCAAAAATGTATAAAAGTACCAAATATACGCGATTAATCCGGTTAAAATAGTTTCATTTAAAATGTGTAATAATCGTGAAAATCAAAGAACTTATAATATAAGCTGAAACGAAATACAATTATAATTATACTAGTGCCCCGTCGCAGCTTTGCTTTGCTTTGGTTAAATAATTATGGATATTACATTATTTCCCGCTTTCGCGGTTAAGCACTGAAAATATTTTTTTATCAGATCACATTACAATGATACCTATATGAATATACATCAATTATTCTGTGATTCGGATTCTGAATTTGGAATCCACATCGCTGCGTTGAGTTCCGCCACTCAACACGCAAATGTCTCGAAAATTGAGGGGACACTGAGTGTCTTAACGCTTCGTGGGTGCTTCGTTACAAATATTTGATATTTTTCTTCCAACATAACACTCATGTAATGTATCCTACATAAACCTTACCATTGGTTTTTTTGCCTATTAATAAAAACTAAGTTTTTATTTCTATGATCTATACGTAAGTACATCGATGAAAACCTACATTACTATAACTATTTAAAGATTCTTAAACAAAATCCAATTTCCAATTTGAATTCGGCGAAAAAAAAAAATCATAAATTAGATCTCGTTTCGTCGTCCGACTATCACAATTGTATAGTAGTAACTTTTTTTGGCATAAAGTTACTTGGTTACTAAGTAATAGGATTTTTTGCCTTCCTATTTAGTTACTATATAAGAAAGACTTAAAATCAGCTTAACGCTGTATCCCGCACACAGTAGGGAGTAGAGGGAACCTGGTGTTAAGACAGACCGTTTCCCACTTTCCGCCGAGTTCTGGAGGCATTGCGTGTTGAGTGGCGGAACTCAACGCCGCACTTTGCCTCGATCGATCGATCGAATCTGAATGGCGTAAGGAATGTCTTAACACTAGGTTTCCTCTATTTACTCTTTTATTTGCGGAATATAGAGTAAAGTTAAACAAAAAAATATATCTTATAGTATGTAACTTTATTTTTCAATTCTTTAAGCATTAAAGCGTACTGTCTTAAAAGAAACGACGACAACGTTGTTGTCGATGTTTTTTCTGGCTTTTAAATTCACTGAATTACTAAGCGTAGCTATACATGTAGCTATATATATATATATATATATATATATATATATATATATATATATATATATATATATATATATATATATATATATATATATATATATATATATATATATATATATATATATGTATATACATATAGTCATCTCTTACTGTGTAGTTTAAAGGAGGAAATTCTATTATCTAGAGATATATACGAGTATATGTATAGCTTAAAGGTAAGATGTTTTTGTTCATTATCTTGATCTTGAGACTATTTGTGGGCCAGGGGCAAAAATGTGCGATTGTGAACGCGGCAGGGTGTGAGTTCGATTTCCACTCGAGGAAGTAAAATATTTATTATTTTCATTTCCTCGCTCTAGTAACGTGGCAAAGCTCGGCATTGAGATCTGTCACTCAATACGCAATGCATTCAGAATTCAAAAATAGGGAACAGAAGTTTCTTGATGGGTACGGAGTGTCTTAACACTAGGTTCCCAGATTCCTTTTGCCTACTCTACAATATACCTATGCTGTATCCCGTATAGCGTGCATCATAAAATAATATTTATTATTATTAAAAATATTCACTCACCGCCATAACATAAATAATTTTTATACACCGCATCATATTACAGTTTTAAAACTATACTACTGTTTTACAACTACTGTGAGTAAGTAGAATTTTGAAATAGAATCAAAGTTTTCCTATTACCTATCTTTCATGCAAAACTATTAAAAGTCAAGGCACCGTGAAATAGCATTCAAAATGTATTTGTGCTTGCGTATGAATTTATTTTGTTACACATGTCTAGTTCCGGGTAACAAGTAGATATTTTTGGGTTCCGTAATGTAAAAGAGAAAATACGGAACCCTTATAGGATTACCCTGCTGTCTGTTTGTATGGCCTACCTAAGTCTACGATTTTCCGTCTCCTTTGTCTCATATAATTTATAGTGCTTGTAGCACGCGGCTTAGTAAAGCGTGTTTTTTTCAGCTTCACGCGGGATGCATTCATAAGTAGAAGAGTAGAGAGAGAGAGAGAACGAAGTGTTAAGATACTTCGTTCGCTACTTTCCGCCGCTGGAGACATTGTATGTTGAATGGCGGAACTCAATGGCGCCCTTTGCTTTGCGACCAGGGCGAAAATGAAAAAGATTCTCGAGCAGAAATCGAACCCATAATCACCGCATCTACAGTCACTTATGCCACTGCATCACACCGACCGGTATTTCTAATTCTATATTATAGTTCTATAATAAATAGAAAGATTAATATAATATGATATTCAAACCCAAAGTCAAAATATGTTAGTTCTAAAATAGTTACCTAGATTCGTATGAATATTTTCATTTTAAATGTAAAACGTGTCCAAAACAGGAAACTTCTGTCGGTTCGACTAATGGCATTGGCTTTGCAGTTTGACGATTGACATTTTGACAATTTTATACCTTGCGCTTTGTAAGCATTTTGCGTTGAACTAGTTTAAGTTTTGGCAGAATATTTTGTGGGTTCAAATAATTTCAATTACTGAAGTTATCATTTTAGCTTCACGCTGTATCCCGCATCTAGCTAGCTGGTTCCTCTGGGAACCTAATATTGAGATACTCAGTTCCCCCTTTCCTACCCAATTTCCGAAACATTTTGTTTTTAGTACTGAAACCCAATGTCGCGTTTTATCTTGTTAAGAGGGCGAGAAAATAAAAAATAATTCATTAAACTAAGTACAACCAAACTACGACTGTCGCGTTCATAGTGTCCAAGGCTGCTTTATTTATTATTACATAATTTAGACGTATCTATAGCTAACAGTTATATACAAAATCAAAGTGGGTGAACTGAAGAACGGACTCTCTTAACACTGGGATCTCTCTATATTCTCTGCAGTGAGGGAACAAACAAAAATTGCTGTCATATGCGGTGGTATTTCGTCATTCAAAAACCAAAGGCTTATTAAATAACAAATTAATCATTTAATAAAAAAAATACGAACGTATTTGAGGCACAGGGGCACAGGCGTGGTACTGTAAACGTGACAGGTTCTGGGTGCGATTCCTACTCGAAGAAATGAAATATTTATTATTTTCATTTAACCATACCAGAAACCATAGACGATCACACACATCACACTTATGCCCTAATGGATTGTTAAGAAATGTCGTATTGACTCGTACACTATATGCTGTCCAATGTTTCTTCATAATCGACGATTGAACACAATATATCCTTATATATATATATATATATATATATATATATATATATATATATATATATATATATATATATATATATATATATATATATATATATATATATATATATATATATATATATATATATATATATATATATATATATATATATATATATTGTGTTCAATCGTTGTCGGTGTAGAACCGATTTCATCATCTACTTGCACATTTTCAGCTGTTAGATATACCGACATCTTTTTTGATAAGCTCGGACGCGTTCATTCGGTCAGATGGAGTTTTATTACTACCATTTGATTGTTCTTGAGATGACTTTTACCACCATATACGATATCTGTATTCGGTTTTAGCTTTTCGATGGGTATAAAATACCTTAACGTATTCACTGTTAATACTTTAAACTATGCGATTAAAAATATAAATTCATATTGGCATCGCTTCCCCATCCACTGCGCGCGATGCGTGACTGTTCACTTTAATTCTTTGATTCTTTAACTATCCAGTGGTATAGTTATATTTTGGATGTAAAGGATAGATTCAAAGCTACATCCTACCTATGCCCCGATTTTGTTATCATTAGGTCTTTTGGCTTGCCCCCGTATAGTAGCAAATTTATAGACGTATTCAAGTCAAAAAAACTAAAGTTTTATGAATCCATAGTAGCAGAACGATTTCATTCAAAAGTAATCAACCGATCCATAGCATTAACTGTAAAAATGTAATTTCGTTAGAATACCATCAAGATACGGACAAAATTGTATATTCATAGCTTTCAAATATCGGAATTGAAAATAGATTGTAGTAATACGCGACCTTTATGGTACCTGAGCTGAGGGTCAAAAGATGCCCGAGTTTTTTTTCTATTGGTTATTATGCTAGCTTCTTTTATATACTATGCCATATTCAAAAAAATGCTTGAGCAGTTATGCTGTTTATTCGTCGTACTCATAAATAGCTAAGTAGACAGAAAAAAGCTAGTGTCATGTCAGTTTCCGTCAAAATTAAAGACATCGAGAGATGAATGGTGGTGTTCAACGCTGCACTTTATCTGACTTGAGAGAAGAAATTAAAATAAATCATTCTTCCGAATGGTAATCTAACCCACAACCATTGCGTTTACATAGTTACACGCTTTGCCGCTACACCACAACAGTCAAAATTATTTTAGTTAAGTTAAAATATTGAAATATATTATTATTATATATTTTATTTCAGTAAAAGTATGAAATATATTTTTATATGGTATAAGATAAGGTTGGCCACTTTAAAAACGTAAAATTTCTCTCTACAGACACTTGTCGTTTGGAAAATGGATTTAGAGGAAATGAATGTTCTGTAGAGTTTGTGCTTCAACGCTCACAAAGAGACGTTTGAGTCCAATTTATTTATAGAAAATCAGATATCGGCCATAACCTGGTAGGTACCTGAACGAATCGTATACGAAATATTATTATATGGGTAAGATATACAAGGTAAAATTGTAGAGATTTTCACAGCTATTCGCATTTTATTGTAGTAAGAAAGTAGTGATTAGAAGATTATATACCAAAAATTATAAAGTAATATCTACAATAGGTAGGTAATATATACGGTCAAATTATTATAGTTGGAATAAATAGAAAAAATATTAAGTGTTTCGAAATAATATTGAGGTATATTTTTACTTTTTTCTCTCTTTACGCTGTATATAGCAGAATATCCAGGAGGAACCTGGGAACTTAATGTTAACATACTTCTGTATCCCAATTTCCGCCGAATTATAGGATCACTTTGTTGTCCGTTTGGCAAAAACATTCAATCTCAAGAACCTGTGTATGTGTCGATCTGAAATTAATAATAAATGCTCAGGCTTACCGTCCCTTGAAACAAAGAAAAAAACAAGTTTCTAAGTCGACGCAATCAAAAGATACGAGTGTTTATGCATCATTTTTGTGCGTTTGTATAAATCGCAGCTTAATCAAAACCTAAAGTATACTTCACGTAGACCTATTGTTACAAAATTTGGCAAGAAGTGGGTTGTAGCGCAAGTAAAGGAAAAAATCTAAAAAGTGAAAATTAATAGTTATTTTATAGATAAAAAATTAATAGTTATTTTATAGATACAAACTTATATTTCTAATTCATTTCATACAATATAAGTGCACACGTCCGCAAATTTAAGTTTGTCAACTTTTAGTACGAAACCATCGAACTGCGAGTTCCATTCACATTTAAGCAGTTTTTCTTTATGAAATTTGCTTTTAAACTAACACACCTGGTACCAAGATGAAGTATTTAAGCTTCCCCATAAAATATCCAAATCTCAGCATCCGTAAGCGTTCAATAAGCAATATTTTTCCATTGTTATCAAACTCGCAAGACGTGGGCCGAATTCAGAATTCCATTTTACACGTAACCTAATTTATAATTCTGTCCGATTGGAAAATGGATTAAAAGTTTCAAGTTTCGACATAAATCCTGTCGACCTTTCGTTGCCCCTACTTTGGAAAGGTCCACCGGTCTTTTTTAAAGAGGATTATATTATATACATTTTGTACGAGTATGTACTACAAACGCTGCGTAAAAATTTAAGTTAATGATACAGCCTTTGAGGTTAAGGAATATTTTCACCGACATTCTGTTTGTGGTGGACTTCAAGAGTACTGTAACTGTTGGCTGTACAGTCGTATATTTTATTATATTAGAAATAAGTTGCTATTTTTTTTCTTAAAATAAAATCAAAATCTTTTTTTTAAAGTGGTGTATTGCGAGAGCGACAAAAACACCTCTGTATAGGGCCCAGGTTTGGCCTCATATACGACGTAGAACCGTTCAAACTGTTGGGGACTCAATGATCTGTGCAAGGCTTGAAACATTAGCTTTATGTAGAGACGTCTCCTAGCTGTTCGTTCTCTACCGCATTTCATGGGGAGTGTTCTGAGGTGTGAAAATTAATATCAACCACCCATTATGCTTTAGCCAATTCGTCACTGAGTGATCTGTAGTTCTAATATGAGGCTTGTAGGTAGGTTAAGATCTTACGGAAACAGTAATAGAAATATTTTCCATTTTACGCCTTACAATCCATCTAAATAAACGGGCGAAGGCTAGTAAAATAATACAAATTTGAATATTGTTTATGCAATTTTAATTCAAAGGCCTGAAGTCGTCCTGAAATAAAGATATACTCATGAAATACGGATCAAAATCAAAATTCTTGTCGCTCTAAACTCTATGATTTGCATAATATTAATAAACCTAATTAAATTATTAACTTATATTATTTTAGTTTCCACATAAAACCTTGCTTCTAGAAAGTTGTATAGTTTTTAATTTTTCTGTCGTCGCGAGCTTTTTATTTCTTTTGTATCAGGGTAGGTAGACAGAACCTATTGTTAAGACACTCTGTTCACCGCTTTTCCCCAAATTTTTGCATTTGCATTTGCCGTAATACTAGGGCGAGGAAAAAAATATTCAATTTCTACTTGTAAATACACAGAAATTTCAATTCCTGTGTATTTACAAGTATCTTTATCTTGCACATAGAGTAAGAACCTTATGACAAGACACTGTGATGTATGTTTTCCGCCTTATTTATAGATGTACAGGTTAAGTGCCGGTAATCAATAGCGTAATTTATGTTAGGGAACATAATTAATTCGTACGAATTGGCATCGAACCCACAACCACCGTGCTTACAGTCAACTACCACTACCACCTTGACGGCCTCCGGTGCATGTCAGTCTGTTCGTTGCCACCATAAGTGCAAGGAAAACTGTATAAAGTTTATCTAATCTGTTCACCTGGTTATAGTACCACCATTTTCTACCGAAAAAAAGTGCCGCTCCAGATGGCCCAACACTAGAAAATTGAGGTGCATACGGATTCACGTTCATGTGGTCGCCATCCATCTATAAAATTAATAAATATTAATATTTTAATACGTTTTAAAGTGTTAGAGAAGATTTATTTTATAGTGCCAATCTGTTAAAAATATTGTTATACGAGAAACAATGAGGGATTCATACTTTAGTGCCGGCCCAATCCGTCGTTTAGTCAAATCTTTATAAAGATTTTTTCTCCTATATTGAACTTCATTTTAAAATTAAATTAAATTAAATCAGCAGGGTAGGCAGAGGGAACCTAGTGTTAAGACACACCGTTGCCCACTTTCCGCCGAGTTCTAAAGGCATTACGTGTTGAATGGCGGAACTGAACGCCGCGCTTTGCCTCGACACCAGAACGAAGAAATTAAAATATAAATGTTGGTAAATATTTTATCTCCTCGAGTGGGGAACGAACTCACAACCAGTCGATTTTACAGTCACACTTTGTGCCCCTGCGCCACGACTGGCCTCGTTGTAACATTTTAATTATGGTAATGATAATAAAAAGAATAAAGTTAGGAGTTAGTGTCACTCACTCCTAGGAATTGTTATATTCAATTACTGCTTTCAATTTTTTTTAAGTATACAATAACACTTAGAAAAAAACATCTTAAAAAATTATGTTTTCTTGCTCTAGTAAGATACGTTTCCCGGAATAAGGTTCCACTATTTAAACAGTATTACGAATTCAAACAGAAAGTGGACAATGGAGGTCTTTACCACAAAGTTTTGCCCATTATATTATGCGAGATTGCACTTACAGCATGGTTCCACAACCAATTTTGTTTATATTTATCCTTGAACACGGTGTATGGGTTGCCAGGATTCTTCTCATGATCTGATTCTGATGAAGAAGATTCACTCTCTGAAGTTGATTTTTCATAACTTGTGTCGCTATCTTTATGCTTATTTTTTGATTTCTTCTTTCTTCTAGTTTCGTTCTGTTTATTCACAATTATTTAATATAATTTAATTGTGATTTGCCGTGGCCTAGTGGCACAAAGGTGTCACTATAGCACGATAGTTGGGGTTGGATTTTCACTCGGGGGTAATGAGAACATATAAATAATGTTTTTTTTTTCAATGCTCTCGTAACGAGGCTAAGCCTGGCGTTGAATTCGCCACCCAATAATCAACGCCCCGAGATGAGGAATATGGGAAACGGAAGTGACATAATGATAATGGGGTGTCTTAACACTAGGTTCCCCGGTCCCTATCTTGTTATGTGCGGGATGCAGCGTGAATCTAAAAAAAAGAAAATAATATTTTATTTTATACAAAAGATATTATAGAAAAAACGGTTACACAAATAATTTTGTTAAATAATTTGATGCCATTTAGGTAATCGAGAAAATGTTGTTTGAATGCGATAATGAAGGCTTAAAATGTGTTTATTAGTTTTATTAAACAAACTTAATAATATAGTAAGAAATATTTCGAAATATGATGTTTTTCATCAAACATAGATAGATACAAATCGATGTAAGGGATATAAGTTTAAAATAAAAATATTTTTCTAGGTAATAGAAAATTCTAATTTCTGATTAATGATCACTAAAATGCATTAAGATTTGTCACAAAGCGTATTTTCGCTGAAAAAAAAACAAAAATAAACCGTAAATTTTGCTAATTAAATACGTCAACCCGGTCCCGAACAGAAGAGACAAAGTCATCGCTCACGCGATAGTAATTAATTCCTTAAATTAAACACTCCGCTAGATTAGATGAAAAGGTCAAATAAATCACAGTGAAGTTTACATAGTAGTAGTACTATACTGCTAAACTACTACTAAACTACTATATTGCTATTATTTATATTACTTTTTTAACCGACTTCTGTAAGAAAAGGAGGTTATCAATTAGACTGTACCCTTTTATGTTTGTTACCTCAGAATTTTTGACTGGGTAAACCGATTCTGAAGATTCTTTTTCTATTTGAAAGCTAGTGCTTTCCGTGTGGTAACCATTTTAGTGGTCCATATCTGACAATGGTATCTGTGAGAAAATCACATAAGTCATCGTCATGCCAACCGATTTCGATATTTTTGTTATGAAAGTTAGTTTAGGTTCAGATAATGAAATCCTAATATTTTTTTACTTTTTAGTTTATTGCTTGAAATCGGTTTCTTATACAACAATGTTCTTGAGGCCAGTTGTGGCGATTCTCACCCGAGGAATTGAAACATTTCATATTTTAATTTCTTCGCGCTTGTGTCGAGACTAAGCGCGGCCTTAAGTACCGCCTCAACATGTCTCCAGAATTGAGCGGAAAATGGAAAGCGGAGTGTCTTTTTGTACTGTGAGCGAGATACAGTGTGAAAATAGAACCCATTGCGTGAAGAAAATGTTAAAAGTGACTTTTGAAGCTTAAATATTTTCTTGTTATAACTATTAGATTCAATTAATCTGTTCTAACGTGATTAATTTTATTTTATTATTATTCTATAATTGACCTTTTTTATTTTTTGGATGTTAATTCAATTTTAAGAAACACTAAGAAGCACTAAGAAATATATCAATACAGTACCACCTACCTCTTTTCATGTGGGTGTCTAAATGTTATATAACCTTATCCTACGCACCTTAGTACCTCACCTTCAGTTATGATAAATTAAATGTAAGAATAGTATTTTTACTTGGTTATACCGATTAATCTTCATTGTAGATATTTCTCTGCAAATGCAGACAGATTGTGGTTACGATTCCTACGCGAGGAAATGAAATATTTAATATTTTTATTTCTTCTATTTGGTAACAAGGCAAAGCGCGGAGTTGGGTTGCGCCCACGTCACGCAATTCTCCAGATTTCGGTGGAAAGTGGGGAACGAAACTAGATAAATGCTATAAATAAATATTTGAATAATATATAAGAACTCCCTGCATGTAACAGTTCAAATTTCAAAATTCTATACGTTGTCTGAGTGATTTTTATGTCTACATTTTGATATCTGTTTCTAAAGGCTTTACTTGTTATAACGAAGATAAAAAAATCAGCTTCACGCTGTATCCCGCATACAACAGGATAGACAGACACTAGTGTTAAGACACTCCGTTCCCCACTTTCCTCCGCTTTTTCGAGGAATTGCTTGCTGTTTGGAGGAACTCAACACCAGGCTTTTGCCTTGATGCTAGAGCGAAGAAATGAAAATATAAATAAATAATAGTTTATTCCGTCGAACCTACTACCACCGCGTTACAGTATCCTTGGGACCTTTTCGTTATGCCAGCCTCATAACGAAGATGGTTACGGTTAAGTATTGTTTGCTTGCGGCCTAATTAAATTTGGCCTATTAGTTGAGGCACTTTTTCATATATATTTTTGAATCACCTGGAAGAGTGACGAAAGTGACCTTTAAAAATGTCGTTTAATACTTACTATACCATTTTCTTCGTTAATATATTCAGTACTGTAAAGCAATTAATGTGTAATTAGACGCACTGTAGTTTTTAGCTATCGTGACGCAGGGGTACAGGTTATGGATTCGATTTCCATTCGGAAAAATAAAATATTTTCATTTCCTCGCTCTGGTAACGAGGCAAAGCGCTGCGTTCAATTCCGCTTCTCAACACAAGTCACTAGAATTCAGTGAAAAGCGGGGAACAGAAGTGTATCTGCTCCCTCTGGCTAGCCTGCTGGCGGAATACAGCGTGAAGCTAAAAAAAAATAAACTTGGAATATATCTCCAAGTTCGTATAACCGTAGTTCAGACGATGATGAAGATACATGATAAGGTATCATGGAGCTTATCTGATAATGGAGCCACTACCTGAACTCGAACTTTGGTTCATGTAATTTAAAGCTACAAGCATATTCTATAGCACTTGTTTTAAAAAAACTGGTTATTTTCTTCGCATATAGTAGGGTAGGCAGAGGAAACCTGATAACCTAGTGTTATGACAATTCATCCCCATTAGATACTTCTGCTCCTATCTTTTCGCCGAATTCTGGAGGCATTGCAGACTCAACGCGACGCTTTGCTTCATTACCAGACCGAGAAAAATTTTAATATTAAATATTTCCTTGAGTGGTAGTCGAATCCACAATCTGTCGCATTTACTGTCGCACGTTTGCAACCCTCCGCCACGACTAGTCTCTTTCCCTGGACAAATTTCACGATTTCACATATTTTAGGACTGGGTCCCATTCAGGTTCTTACATTTTATTACGTAGTTACAAGTCTACCTAACAAAAGGCTGTTGAAATACATACCTGTCTAAGATTTCACTTGCTCTATTATCGACTTCAGTGACCTACATTAGCAAAAAGACCATTTCTGTAGTTGATCGTTAAATTTTATTTAGCTTAGGTTTAATTTAGTTAAGGTTTAAAAGTTGTAAGTTAAGGAAATGATGTAACCTTACCTTACTTATATTTAGTTACAACTAGTAAAACTGCAACTTTGTTTATTCGGTTATTTTGAAATTTAAAAAGTACAATTTCTTTTTTTTTCGTTCACATAAGGCTTTCCTACTCTATCTACCTATTTGCCAAATTTCTACTTTCCATCTATACGTTGTCTGTCAGTCACTCAGTGTAGAAAT
Source organism: Heliconius himera (assembly GCA_021202915.1). Classification (NCBI taxonomy): domain Eukaryota; kingdom Metazoa; phylum Arthropoda; class Insecta; order Lepidoptera; family Nymphalidae; genus Heliconius; species Heliconius himera. Next base: position 66,123 of record JAJHJA010000657.1, read on the forward strand.
AATTTTGTGTACATAATAGCGACCCGCTTATATTACAAAATCAGCTTCACGCTGTATCCCCCGCTCACAGCAAGGTAAGCAGAGGGAACCTAGTGTTAAGACACTCCGTTCCCCATTTTCCGCCGAATTCTGGAGGCGTTGCTGAGTGTCAACTCAACGCCGCGATTTGCCTCGACACCAGAGCGAAGAAATGAAAATATAAATTTAAACAAATATTTCATTTCCTCGAGAAGGAATCGTAACCACAATCTGTCTGCATTTATATATGAACCTTTTTGATATATGAACCGATTTAAATAAAATTAACACTAAATGTTAATATATAAAGCGGGTTCTAGTATATTTTCACTTCCCTCTGCTTGATGCGGTGCTGACGCGGCATGCCAGCACGCCGTGCTTGGGACGGCGGTAAGTAGAGGACGGAGCTACCAATAGCTACGTGGAATGAAAGAGGAGGGATTACCTTCCCTCTCGCTTTGTGCTTACCCCGTAGGGATACAGCGTGAAGCTAAGTAAGTAAGTAAGTGCTCTGGCTGGTAAAAGCGCGGCGAAACTAAACACCGCCCTTTTATATACACACATACATTTTATATATAATATATATACAATATAGAATAAAAGTGAGAAGCTAAAAAAATATTCTTTAACTCTAAAGAACTCATTTCTTAATTATATTAAACAACTCCAAATTTCTTATAGAAGCTAGCATCATTACGAAACATTTTATATGTAGTATATTAATTAAAGGGAACTTGCAACTAAATTGAAGACGTCAAAGTTAATTGATGCAAACTTAGTAAGTACATACCTTTGAGTAAGAATCTGGAAATCTGTTTAAAGAGAAAAGTTAAAATTAAAATTAAATTAAATCAGCTTCACGCTGTATCCCGCACACAGCAGGGTAGGCAGAGGGAACCTAGTGTTTAAGACACTCTGACTCTCTCACACCGCACTTTCTGCCGAATTCTGGAGGCATTGCGTGTTGAGTGGCAGAACTCAACGCCGCGGTTTGCTTCGACACCAGAGCGGAGAAATGGAAATATAAATTTAAGTAAATATTTCATCTCCTCGAGTGGGGATCGAACCCACTACCAGTCGGTTTTACAATCACACCTTGTGCCCCTCGCCACGACTGGCCTCAGAGAAAAGTTATACTCATGAAAAAAAAACGTTTATTTACGTTTAGGGTTGTATACTAAATAATAAAAAAAATGTCAAAGCTTATATTTGTAACTTTTTATTTAGCTTCACGCTGCATCCCTTATATCACAGGGTAGGCAAAAGGAAACTAGCATTGATACATTTTTTTCTCTGCGCATCACCCAATTTTCGAGAAACGGCGTATCGAGTGATGGAACTTAACACCGCGGTTAGTTTTGTTACTAAAGCAAGTAGGAATCAAATGTTTATGGTTAGATGCATTTTTTTATTTGATTTTGAAAAACAAATGATTTTTAATCGTTCGTGTGGCGTATGAAATCAAAGAGCTCGATGTAGGGAAGCCATATAGGTTTTATTATAATCCTACAACGGATGGTGTTAAAGTTATTCATGAAAGGAGAGAAATATTAATTTATTATTTTTATTTAAATAAGGCCGCTGTGTGACCGTATCTGACTTGTGGGTTCGATTTCCGCACGTAGTAATATTAATTTATTTAATGGATCTGGTAAGAAGATAGATCGGCTTTTAGTTCCTGCAACACGTATATTTTGAAAATTGGATGAAAATTAAGGTACAGAGCCTATATCACTAGGTTCCACCTAGCTTACCCGCTTTCTGCGGAACACAGCGTGAAAATAAAAAAAAATTTAATACATCATTAAATAATACTTACTGTGCTTTACTTTGTACTAACTTAACAGGATCTATTTCAATAAGTATCTGTTAAATTAAACAAAAAAAACATATAGGCTCATAAATAAATGCTGGATTTATTTATTACATCTTGATACTTACCACGGATGGATCACTGAAAATATTTATAATATCTATTATTGAGTTTGCTTTAAACAATATATGTTGGTATTATATCATATTTATTATATAAAAAAACTATACATTAGTGACCAAAGACAACGCACTACCGAAATTACGCGGCGTTGAACGCTGAAATTTGATTAATATAGTATTCTCGTGTTGAAAATTCTTTCACCAATAAACACAAATACTTTCGTGACTTCGCGGCCGCGATCGGGATGCAAAAAAAAGCTCACCAACTAGTATATCGAAATTTTGACGTTAGCAAATTATTATCATATATACTAATATATATACTAATAAGAGAATTGGTCAAATTCTTTACTTCATTTATATTTATTTCGCTTCACGCTGTACCTCTTACATAGTAGGGTAGACAGAGGAAACCTGGGAACTTAGCGTTAAGACAATTCTGTTCTGCATGTTCCGCCGAATTCTGGATGGCATTGCTTGTTGCCGCACTTTACCTCATTACTACACCGAGGAAATGAAGAATATTTTCTATTTCATTAATAAATAATATTAATTATTTAATTTTCTCGAGTGAAAATCGAACCCACAACCTATCGCGTTTGTGCCCCTGCTACACGATTGGCCTCAACTGACTTTTTTTAATCGTTTTTTAACATTACATACATTTCCGCATATGCAGATATAGATAACCGTTTTGTATGATGAGATTGAGATGCAGAGCTTTTGAAACACAAGAAATAGACATAACCGAAGCCATTGTATACGTAATATATTTAATACTTTTCAATCTCTATACTTTTGTTTACCTCCAATCTGTATCGCATACAGGATAGCAGAGGGAACCTGCCGTTAAGATGATCTGTTTCCCATATCTGCCCCATTTAACGAGACATTGGGCACGAGTGAGGATAGGAAACTAATTTATTTCTCCTAGTGGAAATTGAACCCCAGCCCCGAAAGCCCCAACGATATGTATATAATATATAAATATTGCATATTAGAAGCTATTCCACGTCAAACGTCTCATAGCGTTTAGAAGCATCACAATATCGTATTCTATTAAGAATATGTAAGTGCTTCGTAGCTTTGCTTTGTCAACGTTTGATGTGCTCGCATGAATAATATATTGAAAAGGTAGAAAAATGTCTCCCCACGGAACAAAAGTGTCTTAATGGGAACAGAATACCTTAAGACTAGGTTCCAAGGTTCCCTCTGCCTACCTTGCTATATGCAGGATATAGGGGGAACAATAAAAAGAATATTCTCTTTGTTTGTATATGTATATCCAAAATTCTTTTGTTACTGGCTGACTAATAATACGTCGATTAAACTACTATTTTATTTTTCGTGTAAATAGGAAGACACAATTAGCATATTGTAACAATTATAGCACTCTGTTTCTTTCACGTTTTACTGGTAAGGAGGCCACGTGCGGTGTTAAGTTTCGCCAGTCAACATGCCTCTAGAATTCAGATAAAAGTTGATAACGAAAGCATCTTAATTGTGAGTGTTTTAGCATTAGGTTCCCAGGTTCCTCTTGCATGTTTTACTGTCTGCGAGATACTGCGTGAAGCTAAATAAAAACTATTTATTGGCAGAACTCCCATTGCGTCACGACGGTTATTTCTACTTTTTAATATAAAAACATATTTAAATCAATCATATACAATTTGACATGAATATAAAATTAAAGTTGAATGATGAGAATGTTGAAACATGAGAAAAAAATAAAAGTTTACGTCAATGAAGATTAATCATTGACGTAAACAAAAAATGAAAATTTAAAAAATTGGTAAAAAAAATTAACCATTTATATTAATTTGTCATAAAATGTCAAACAAGGACAATGGCATCCGTTATATTTGAAAACAAGAAATATATATTTACATTTTCATATTTTTTAGATATTGCATGATCAAGTGACGTAACTCAACGCCGCGCTTTGTCTTATTGTTATCAGAGTGTGGAAATGAAAGTAATTAACTCCTCCGAGTGAAAATCGAAACCACACTAGGCGTGTTGATATTCAGACACTGCCGTTTCGCCACGATTACCTATATTTAAATTATGTATAAAATATTGAGGCCAGTCGTGGCGCAGTGGCACAGTGTGACTGTAAAACCGACTGGTTGTGGGTTCTATCCCCACTCGAGGAGATGAAATGTTTATTTAAATTTATATTTCCATTTCTTCGCTCTGGTGTTGAGGCAAAGCGCGGCGTTGAGTTCTGCCACTCAACATGCAATGCCTCCCGAATTCGACAGAAAGTGGGGAACGGAGTGTCTTAACACTAGGTCCTCTCTGCCTACCCTGCTGTGTGCGGGATACAGTGTGAAATTATTACGCAATTTACGCATTTTATGTCACGTAAAACTCTGTAACACCGACTGGTTGTGGGTTCGATCCCCACTCGAAGAGATGAAATATTTACTTAAATTTATATTTCCATTTCATCGCTCTGGTGTCGAGGTTAAGCGCGGCGTTGAGTTCTGCCATTCAGCACGCAATGCCTCCAAAATTCGGCAGAAAGTGGGGAACGGAGTGTCTTAACACTAGGTTCCCTCGGCCTACCCTGCTGTGTGCGGGATACAGCGTAAAGCTGATTTTTTTTTAAATAATTATTATTTCGCAATTTACGTATTTTATGTCACGTAAATAGTCATGCATTTTCGTGCATATCCGAACATGTCATAAATCGATGAACGCCGGATTCACATCCGGCGTTCATTGATTTATAAGACATCATCTACATCACTAATTTCAATCAATAATTTCTAACCTACATCATCATCAATTTAACTTCTAAATAAGAAAGCGAAAAATACAAATTACTCTTTATTCAGACTTTGCGAGTATGAGACTCGGTATGATACGTTATTCTTTTTCTAATTTTTAGCTTTACGCTGAACCTAGTGTTAAAACATTCCGTTCTCATTAAGACATTACTGTTAACACTTTTTGCCAAACTCAGAAAGCTTTGTGCGTTGAGTGGCAGAACTCCACGCCACGCTTTGTCTTGATACCAGAGCGAAGAAATGAAAACTTTAAATATTTTAATTTCCTCTAATGGCAATCGAACCCCCAAATTGTCGCGTTTACAGTCGTATGTTTGGGCCACGATAGACCTTACAATATTTTTTTTAATATTTAAAATACATACATACTAAACAATTTTACCTTTTATGACGATTTATGTCCATAATATTTTGTATGGCTTGACGCAATATATTCACCTATTGAAAAAAATATATATAAATATTTTTTTAACTTTGTAAGCAAAGTAAAAATAATCGTATACCAATAAAGGCTTTACAACAAAGTAAACGCTATAATAGTTAAAGCCACAGTCACGGGTTACTGAACATTCAAATAAAAAATACAAACCTTTTTTCATTTATACCTTATTTTTCAGCTTTCGCTTTGTCTGGTTACCAGAGCGAGAAAACAAAAATAATTCATAAGTCCTGAATAGGAATTGAACCCACAATCGTCGCGTTTTTGATCAAAGTCCTGTGCGGCTGCGCCACGACGATTCTATTCATTTATCATAGTTTTAAAGAATTTTATAAATATTAGTTATTTGTTAAACTGCCTTTATTGTTACATAATTAGTAAAGGAGACAATGAAGATTTATTTTTTTGTTACAACTAGCTTTTAAGAGTTATGTATAACAAAAGACGTGTTTTAAATCGAGGCCGGTCGTGGCGCAGGGCTACAAAGTGTGACTATAAGAGCGACAGGTTATGGGTTCGTTTCTCAGTTGAGTAAATAAAATGATTAATATTTCCATTTTCTTCGCTCTGGTGTCGAGGCAAATAATAATTATAGAATAAGCACAAAAGAACAAAAACAAGAACAAAAGAAATGAAAATAAATCTTCTTATTCGGATTATCTATCGCAACCGTTATAGATTAATGTCAATTTGTAGTCCGATATTTCAATTTCTACTTACCAAATCATTAGATTTTCTAAAATTCGTGTATAAAACTCTTTGACTGGTTTTTCCATATCTAGAAATTAATGTCAATTAAAAAATTAATTAGAATTGTTTGCCTTTTGCCTCACGCCTTATTCCGCATATAGCTGGTAGAGGGAACGTAAAATCTTGGCTCTCCGTTCTTCTCATTGTATCCGAATTCGAGCACTTATTTTACCATTGAAACTTGATTTCCCTAACAGGGGAGAATGGTAGGGATCTTTCTACTACTCGACGGCTATACTAATAGATACTTATTTAGAAAACGTATAAAAATTTGAACGTAGCGGGACCCGAACCCGCGCCTCCTGGAAACTGACCAGGCGCTCTGACCACTAAGCCATACGTTCTAATCAAGCAACGTCGAAATTTTTATACGCTTGTTACAACTTATTTATGTTGTTAGTATCTCTGTAGGGAGATTTTTACAAATTTCCGCTACCCAAAGATAATTACTAAGAATTATCGTTTGGCACGAAAGAATATTATTTTTTAAATATTTTTATACGTTTTCTATATTAGTATTTTTCTTTCCTAAGTGTGGAATAACACTTTAAAAATGTTTAAAAAATATACTAATAGATATTTTTTTAACTACAAACTGTACAGGAATAGCATGGTAGATTAAGACAGCATTGTGTTAAAACATTACGTTCTCACTTTCTGTGTTTAATGAAAATGTTAAATATTTTATTTTCTCGAGTGGTAATCAAACTCATAATCTTTCGAATTAACCTGCTCCTGCGCCACGACAGATCCTATCTAATAGTATAACATATTGTTAAGCTAAAACTGGGCACTACTTACAAAAAAATATAAGTTATATAACTTGAAATCTTACGTTATACCAAGATTGTCCAAATTTCCATATACGAGAGCTGTGTTCGATTTCTGTGGATATTTCACAGCGGACTTAAGCATTTTGAAGCTCGGCTGCAATAGCGTGTGGCCGGGATGTATTGGTTCGGCCTCTGGTAAATCTTCTATAGATTGGGGCACGTCCAGTATACTTTCGTCGCTGGATTTTATATTTCTTCTCTGTTTCGATTTGTAATAGTATTTTTATTTTATTTGCGTTGTTATGCTGGGTTGTATCTGGCTTGTGGTGGTTGTCTGTTCTCCTAGAATAAATTATTTTCATTCTCTCTCTGGTAACAAAGCGTGGCAATGATTTGCGCCACTCGTCTCAAAAATTAGATAGTGTCTTAACACTACGTTACCTTTACTACTGTCACGAAGTTCCATAAATAATTAACAAACACATAGGTAAAAACAAAAACACATTTAACAAATAATTAAATATTAGCTGTGTTTTGTCTCATTACCAGCGTGAGGAATGAGAATATTATTATTTTTTCCCCGAGTGGCAATCAGCAACAACCATACCACTTATATATTAAATAACTAGCGGCCCGCCCACGGCTTCGCCCGCTTAAAATACATGATTATTGATGTAAGCAGAATTGATTGACAACTATAATAAAATAAAATAAATAAATAAATCAGCTTCACGCTGTATCCCGCACACAGCAGGGTAGGCAGAGGGAACCTAGTGTTAAGACACTCCGTTCCCCACTTTCTGCCCAATTCTGGAGGCATTGCGTGTTGAGTGGCAGAACTCAACGCCGCGCTTAACCTCGACATCAGAGCGAAGAAATGGAAATATAAATTTAAGTTAATATTTCATCTCCTCAAGTGGGGATCGAACCCACAACCAGTTGGTTTTACAGTCACACTTCTTGCCGCTGCGCCACGACTGGCCTTGTGTACTTTATTGTATAAAATATTGTATAATAGTGCTTCAAAAATATATATTTTTATCAACATTCATATAATCAAGACGTTTCGAATGTCATTCTTTAGCCAGGGTCATACCAGCGCGATTTCTATATAACATTCGCTGGCAAGCTAATGCCTTGAGTTCATTCAAATGACGATAACTTTTTTTTTAATGAACCGATTTTGATGAAACAAACTTTAGAACCTAGATTGAGTTAAATAAAAGCAATTGGTAAAATTTTCAAGTAAATCGGTTCAGTAGTTTCAGAGAAAAATGCGGACAACAATATGTCGACAGACAGACAGACAGACAGACAGACAGACAGACAGACAGACAGACAGACAGACAGACAGACAGACAAGAAATTCAAAAAAAATCTTTTTGCTTTCTATTAGTCTTTTTAAGTGTCCCTCTATCCATTTCAGTCAAAATTACTAAATGTACAGACAAAATATTTTTACTGTCTTATTATATATAGAGATTACATTAGACTTAATGAACAACTTTGCTTTGAGAAGCAAGTAGTGAAAGGATTCGTCCGCTACATGGATATTCACTTTAGCGTCCTCGCAACAAGAGTTGTTGGCGGTGTTTAGAATAGAATTTGCTTAAATACTGTTAAATTTAACTACGGTACGTATATTTTCCATATGAATTATGAAATCAATTGAAAAAACTGAAGATTTTCGAAAGTGTTTTATAAAGTACTAGACATGGAAAATATATATATTTTTTTCTGTATTAATTTATAGATTTACTCTTTTTTCCACGAAACAGGGAAGGCATAGACAATCAAGTGTCAAAATAGTGCATTCTCTACTTTTGAACTCAAACGCCATGCTTTGTAGGATTAAAGGGTCGGAGCAATGATTAACATTTTAAATCATAAGCAGTCCTCTGAATTCCTCTGAATGGGAATTGAATCTATAACCATCGTGTTTACAGTCAAACTCCACATAACTCTATTATTACGATATTTTGATTCAAAATGTTCTATACGTACAAACTTTTAATATTTGTTCTGATTTCGTTCCTAAAACTACGGTTCAGTGATATCTAAACTAGATTTTTTTATAATAAAGCTTAAAAAAAATGTTACTTACTTTAAGTAGTCGAAGTAAAGTTGGCACATCTTTTGCAAATATATGCATTGATGGTACTTCCATTATAATATTCTAAAAGAAAATAAAAATTGGTTGAGCAGCCGAACTCAACTACACACACTACGTTTTGTAGCAAGAAGTTTGTTGCGTACATGAATGTACAGGTGGCTACCACAGCCTCTTTTTTATTAACTTCACGCAGTAACCCGCACGTAGCAGGGTAGGCAGAGGGAACCCAGTAACCTAGAGTTAAGGTACTCAGTTCTTATTGAGAAACTTACGTTCCCCACTTTCAGACAAATTCTGTAAGCTCCGCGTAAGTTGCAACGCTGCGGTTTGCCTTTACACCAGAACGAAGAAGATAAAATATTAAATTTTTTCGTTCTGGTTACTAAAAGCGTAGAAAACAGGAATTAGGTGCTTTAGTGCTGGAGAGCAATAACTAAGGGTTTTTTGAAATTCCTTAGGAAACAGAAAAAACATAAACAGGATACAGGATACATATTACGTTGTGAGGTGCAACAAATTTAGTCTAAGCTGTATATTGTCTTTACATAAAAAATCTTTATATATTCTCATAGTAAGGCCTGTAGGCGTGGGGTAGAAACGCAAGCGAGCGACTGAGTCCCACCACTCAACATTCAATGCACCTAGAATTTGGCGGAAAGTGGAACGGTATCTTAATAGAAACGGAGTGTTTTAACACTAGGTTCCCAAGTTCCTTTTGTGTATTCTGCTATATCTGGCACACAATGAAGCTATGTAAAATAAAATTCTTCCCATAGTATTAACCCTTAAGAGCTATAATAAATTACATAACCCACTAAGACTGTAATGGGTGTAAAAACACGTTATTTTTAAAAGTATTATAATAAAATTATAAATGAATTGTAAGAAATTGTTAACAACTTACTTTTAACACATATGTAATCATTTCTATATATTTTTTGTAAAAAACTCAAAAAAAAATAATAATATGTGACTTAAACAGCTGACTATACAAAATGTATAATATTTTTTTGTTTATTTAACAAAATGTAATGCACATACAATACAAATCAAAAAAAATATATAATGTAATAAATATAGAATTTATTAAATTGTATATTTACAAAATATTTAGAACTTTTTCCTCACAATTGTGACAAAATAAAAACTTAAAATTCTTAGAGAACTCTTAATAATTGAAATACTGCTACTACTAAATACTACGAAGCCAGTCGTGGCGCAGGGGCACAAGGTGTGACTGTAAAATCGACTCATTGTGGGTTCGATCCCCACTCGAGGAAATAAAATATTTATTTACATTTATATTTTTATTTCTTTGCTCTGGTGTCTACTGGTGGCTACACACAAATCAGGAGGAGAAAAATTAAAAAGCGTAGCGACTATAAATGAAATGTTGATGTTTTGGATGTTTTTACACCCATATAGCCTTCAAGGGTTAAAGTTGCTCGTACGTGTAAATCAAACTACGCGAAGCATTTTAATGTGATTTTCAAGGATAAAAAGAATAAAGAAAAAAGTTAATGTAAATAATAGAAAACAAATACGATACTTACAAATAAAACATAACACAAAATGAAATTCATCATTCCTTCAACTTAAATTCAAAACTCCTTTTATCTCAAGATAAGAAATATGTAAATATAAGAATATATCGATTTAATATATCATTCTAAGTTCAACAATACTGGCTATTGTACAGAGTACGGCGAACAATTCTATTTGTTGCAACCTCCACTTCGATTGTACTGAAAGTTAAATATTGAATGCAAACCGTGAAATGGAATATCTTATATTTAATCTTGTATTGCAGTTTAAAATTTTAACCTCTTAATGCTGAGATAAAAATGTAAGATTTACATGGTTTTTTTTGTTTTTATATAGGGTAAGGTTGCGATATGTGTGTGTAACGCGAGGGTTGTAGGTTCGAATTATTTTTAGAAAGGAAGATATTTTCTAAAAATGTCTTTCTTTTCTTGGTATGTTAGAATGTTTTAAAAATATTTAAAATAAATCAACGTCTAATGTCAATTTGTTGAATTCTCAAGGCATTTCATCTCTAGTGGAACTCAACGCCTTTGCCTCATCACCAGGGAATTTTCTCCAAGTGGGAATCGAATCCAAAACCGTCGCGTTTCAGTCAGACGCTTGTGCCACTGCGCCACAGACCGTCTCTTTGTCGTCGTGTCGTATCTTTGACGTGAATCTATATATATAAAAGGACTTGTGCTGACTGACTGAGGTAAGACGCACGCAGAGCCGTAACCGCTGATGGTAGAAACGTGAAACTTGGGCAGATGTTTATTTTCATATTCTGGACATTCACTAAGAAGGGATTTTGAAAAATTTTAACCCTAAAGGGATGAAATAGGGGTTGAAAGTTTGTATGGATTTTTTTTAAATTGGCACCGATTCTTATAAAATTTTAAATCCAGACTCTTAAAAATATTTCATTGAACGCGTGTTTCATGATTTTTAAGAATTCACCCCCTAAGGGTTCAAATAAGGAGTTGAAAGTTCGTATGGAAAAATCTTTAAATCGCCACCGATTTTTATAAAAATTTAAATTCAGACTGTTAAAAACATTTTATTGAACACGTGTTTCGTGGTTTTTTTAGAATTTACTTCTAATAAGCGGGCGAAGCCGCGCGCGCCCTCTAGTATGTCTATAAAATTGCTACCATACAACACTTGCAATTGGATAAATTTTGACTCAGAGAAGCTACGACATTGGGTTAATTATTATTCGTCAGCTATTGTCAAAATTTATAGATTGTAAATAAAAAAATATTAGAGAATATAGATAGTTATGTGAAGTGAATTATAAAGTATTTTAATAAAAAAATATTATAAACGATATATATTTATTTTCTTAGTATACGCATCCAAAAGCCGAAACCAAACACAAATATATTATGTTATATACTTGGAAAGGGCTTCTCAAGAAGAATCAAATGGTAGTAATGAAACACCATTTCACCGAAAAAAATTTCTTAATATCTTGGTTCCCCGCACTGTGAAGCAGTGCGGGGAACCAAGATTTAAAAAAAATATACAAAATGCACCAAAAAGGATGCATAGAAGCTAAATTTAGCCAGATTATTTAGCCAAAAAAAAAAAAAATTTAATCATTCGACAAATACAAGACCAGAATTGTACAAAATAAATAATAATTTATCCATTTGAAATCGAAGCTCTTCGATTTGGATTTAAAGCTGAACTGGAATTTTGAATATTATTAATATGAAAATAAGATACAAACTTGATTGTCAGGGACATCTTTGGCACAGTGGGCATCAAGACTCCTACGTCTCGTTTATGCCTTATCTACATCTTTGTAAGCTGTCTCGGGCTCCACCCTTAATCAACTGAAGGTCAAATACTTGCAACTAATTAAACTTTTTAGCTTTAGATACTTTGGATAAATTAAACAATCAAAAGTTTATTTTCGATGTAGAACAAAATTCAAATATTGTTCATTTTCGAATTTATGGTACATTTTTTATAGCTTTACGTTGTATCCTGCACATAGCAGAGTAGGCAGAGGAAGCCTCGGAACTTAGTGTTAAAACTCTTTGTTTCTATTAAGATATTTCTTTTCCAAACTTTCAGCCAAATTCAGAAGTTATTGCCTTGTTGAGTGGCGGAAATCAATGTAGCGCTTTGCCTTGTTACTAGAGCAAGACGCGCTTAAAATTATACGCTTGTACCCTGTCGCCAAGACTGGTCTTTCGAAATAAAATGTAATAATAAAATGTAATTAATTCATGTAAAAAATTGTTTGACGTTTCAATAAAAAATATCTAGAAGTCAATGTTTTTTACAAATATATTTTAATAAATATGATAAACTTGACTTATAAATATAAGAAATAAAAAATCTGTAACGCAATAAAATGCTTAAATATTCTAAAATTACAATATCTTTGGAATGTAAAGTATTTTTGGTACAATTTTGAACACTAATCTACAGGTGGGCGAACTTTCTTAGCAAAACTTCCCATTACGTTTCCGGGTGGGAAGTAATTTGCTACAACGTAAATCTGGCCTTCTTTTGTTCTAGCAATACCCACACCAAGATCTTTACTATCCTCCCAAACAACTTGAGAGAAATGTCCTGAACCTAAGTTTTCTGGCTCCCTGCCAAAGGAATGATTATTAATTTCACTATACCACTTATCCACTGGGTCTCTTCCAGATAACGTGAAATTAGGATCGGAAGACCAAGCATAGAATATGTTTTCCCCATATTCATTTTGATCTCTATGTTCCACAATACCTTTTTTGGCAATAACCTTAGCCCACTCTTCTGCATATTTACACATTTTTTTATTAAGCTCAAGTGGTGGTACTCTGTGCTTGCTTCGATATTCGTTATGAGCGTCTAAAAATTCTTCTTCAAATTTTTCATTAGACACAGATACACTTCTGAATTTTGTGACTAATTCAGATGCCAGTTCTCCTAAATTTTTACTATTTCGTGAATTGGGGGATGGGGGTGATAAGATACTATTCTTGGAAAATGAAAACGAGGATAAAGAACTCCTAGATTCTCTACCTGAATTTGAGTTTACGGAATTCCGAAATTGATTTGCCCCTGGAGGAGGGATATTTTTTACAAATTGTCCAGTAAAATTACCTGGTGGATAATAATTGGCTACTACATACAATTTTCCTGATTCACTCTTAGCTTTTCCAATTCCAAGCTCTCTTGTACCTTTCCAAATAATTTGTGTGAAATGACCACATGTTAAAATGTCCGGTTCTCTGCCAAAATGGAAATCGTTGATTTCATTATACCATCTGTCGATGCAATCTTTTGCTCTTATTTTAACATTAGGATCAGGAGACCAGCCACTATATATGCTTTCTCCGTATGTTTGGTTCATACTGTATGACATCGAATCTTTTTTTGCTAGTTCTTCTGCCCATTGTTGACTTATCTTACATATATCTTTGTTTAAAACTAAAGGCTCTACTCCATGTTCTCTTCGGTATTCGTTGTGTACTTCTAATGCTTCGTTCTCGAAGTCCTTTGACTTAGACCGAAAAAACTTACTCTGAAAAGAAGAAAAAAATACATTTATATTTCTTAATGTAGAATAAAGTATACAATTAATATGAAGTGTTGTTATCAGATATTATTCAGGTGTTCTAATTTTATTGCTTACATCCTTCATTCGTTACGTTTCATAGAATAGCTATCTACGATTAAAAATTTTATGAAATACGTATTAGTTGTGGAATGTTCTGATAATTGGATTCTAATGATTATAATAGACTTGTAAGCACATATAAATGTAATTTTACAAATAAATAATCTTTTTATTAAGTAAAATTTTCATTCAATTATTATTTTTGTTAAACTATTCTCGATTGGACAAACATTATTTCAATAATTATCATGAGTAACTCAATCTGAAATCTTTTGAAAGTTTTAATTTGATCTATATATTAATACGTGAAATAAAAATTATGTACCCATATCTACGAAAATTTCCAACGAATTATGGGGGTTATTTTTCGCACAGTTATAATTTAGATAGAGAAGGATTTAATTAAGTAAACTTATTAAACAAAGACACTTCCACTCCTGACTTTCCTTGGTATCTTAATAGGAACAGAGTGTCTCAAAACTACGTTCCCTGGTGACCTATGCCTACTCTGTTATGGGCGGGTTAGAGCGTGAAACTAAAAATATAATAATAAAAATCCTAGAGTGTATACACACTACCATATCGTTGAACAACTTTATATACCAAGAGATCATATATAGAGGCCAGTCGTGGCACAGGGCCACAAAGTGTGACTACAAAACCGATTGGTTGTGGGTTCGATCCCCACTCAAGGAGATGAGATATTTATTTAAATTTATATTTCCATTTCTTCACTCTGGTGTCGAGACGAAGCGCAGCGTTGAGTTTTGCTACTCAACACGTAATACCTCCAGAATCGGGCAGAAAGTGGATAACGAAGTGTCTTATCAATAGGTTCCCTCTGCCTACCCTGTAGAGTGCGGAATACAGCGTAAAGCTGATTTATTTTAATAGAGAGTAACATTAGTCGTCTAACGCCCAATATTAATAATCTATCTCCTACGTCAATCTTCGATTGTTCCATATATCTATCCAATCTCTAGATTCTCTAGATTGGATAGATATATGGAACAATCGAAGATTGACGTAGAAGATAGATTATTAATATTGGGCGTAAGGCAACGCGTTTCGTAAGCTTGAATTCGTTCTCTAGTCTAACTTAACACCTAAATCATTAAAAATAAATTATTTTAATAGTTAATTGACGTATTTAATATTAACCTACTTTCGAGGCCCGCAGCTGATAACAATTGGTAACACTGATACAATTTGTAATTTACAATGTCTATGTGATGTTACGAAATTTTTAACATTTAAAATGTGAATAGTTTTTCAAAATTCGCGGTTTATCGCGGGGTTTTAATGAAGAAGGGAAAAGCTTAATTATATCATAAATATTTACTAATATATTTATACTGAACTGTATATATTTTTGATATGGCTACTGCAGTATCCAAAATATTTTGTTTTGGCTGTTTTTGGTAAAGCAGAGGAAGGTTTTCCCCCAATAAATCCCCGATGATAAACTCTTAACTTAGGTTAGTGATTACTTTCAGCTTTCAGGGAATTTCTCTCTCATAGCAGAATAAGTAGCGATAACATAGTGCCGAAATACTATGATTTCCGTTTTTGTTATTATAAAAAATCTAGTCTTACAAGAGCGGGAAAAATAATTAACTCCTCCGAATATATTAGTCTAAGCCTCAAAAATCGAGGTAAATATATAAAATATATATAACATATAAATATAAAAAGGATGACCTAGTTTTTTCTGTTTTGTATGTCTCCAAATAGTCCATAGATTTCAGTTTTATAGTATATATCTCATACATTCAATTAATGAAGATGAGAGTAAACATCTGTCAGCGAAATATTTTTATCTATAAAATAAGCAACAATTTCCTCGAGCACTTTCGGAAAGTGAACACTTATTTCTTCTACAGCTATTTGTCCGCCCAAAGTGGGTAAACAAAACATGCCACCATTTTCTTCCTACGCATATAAAGACCTTTATACATACATAATCTAAGCCTTAATCATATATTGTGATTTTTTATAAGCCTAGAGAATAGGAAATTTTAAGCTTCACGCTGTATCCCGCACACAGCAGGGTAGGCAGAGGGAACCTAGTGTTAAGACACTCCGTTCCCCACTTTCTGCCGAATTCTGAAGGTATTGCGTGTTGAGTGGCAGAACTCAACGCTGCGCTTAGCCTCGACACCAGAGCGAAGAAATCGAAATATAAATTTAAGTAAACATTTCATCTCCTCGAGTGGGGATCGAACCCAAAACCAGTCGGTTTTACAGTCACACTTCGTGCCGCTGCGCCACGACTGGCCTTAAGGAAATTTAAACAATTAGATGAAAATTAGCACTACCTATAAAATAGGCTAAAACATGATGCATATTTTTTCATTTTATGTAACAGGACAACCAATTTTCATTTAAATCGGTTTAGTAGTTTTAGTGATATAAGAATCAGCATATTTCTAGAGGTGATCATTTAGGTTTCATAATTTGATTTAAATTATATTTAATATTTTTATATCAAAACCGCTGTTATCATTTATTATTAAGTCAATTTATATTTTAATAAGTCCAGTCGTGGCGCAGTGGCACAAGCACGTGACTGAGGCTGTGGGTTCGATTGCCACTGGAGAAAATAAAAATATTTAATATTGTCATTTCTATGCTCTGGTGTCGAGGCAAAACGCGGCGTTGCACTCTACACATAATACTTCCAGAATTTTCAGTAGAAATGGGGAGCGGAGTGTCTTAGCACTAACTTCCCCTGCCTATATGCAGGTTACAGCGTAAAATTGAAAAGCAAAGATAACCGTATAATGTAAAAGATACTTTACAACGTGGCTAAAAGCGCTGCTTACACAAACTGTAACACACCTACTTATATTTGCGACAAACCATCGACATTTCTATTTAACTCGCAAATATATTTTGGGAACGAAACCCTCGGGTTAATTGACAAATGTATACTAATGTAAATATTGTATTTGAAATATGGAATATATACTTAAATTTGCAAACCTTTTCTATTCACGCTCTATTTTCACGCTTTTTCCCGCATGTGGGAAAGAGAACCTAATGTTAAGACACTTCATTCGTCTCTCTTGAATTTTTTGGGAACCAGACCCTCAATTAAGAATTATAGACTTACTTTGTTTATAACATTTACATCTGGTAAATGTTATATAGAAAATATGGAATTTTCTGCTTAAATTTAAAAATCTTATTGTTTTTAACTTTTACGCTTTCCCGCATGTAAAAGGCAAAATTTAATGTATTCATTGTCTTAAATCTAGTTAAGCTTAAAACTAAGCCAAAAAGGCGTTGGGTTCCACCAATCAACATACAATGTCTCGAAAATTGACAGAGACAGCGTGACGAACGGAGTGTCTCAACACTAGATTCCTTCTTTACGGAATACAGTGTGAAACTTAAAAAAGAATAGAAAAATGTGAAAACTTGGGCGTGGCTGTGTCATGGCCGTTTGTTGTACGTGAATACGTTTATAAATTAAAAATCAACTTAACGCTGTATCCCGCACACAGCAGGGTAGGCAGAGGGAACCTAGTGTTAAGACACTGCGTTCTCCACTTTCTGCCGAATTCTGGAAGCAGTGCGTGTTGAGTGGCAGAACTCAACGCCGCGCTTAGCCTAAACACCAGAGCGAAGAAATGGAAATATACAATTAAGTAAATATTTCATCTCCTCGAGTGGGGATCAAACCCACAACCAGTCGATTTAACAGTCATATTTCGTGCCGCTGCGCCACGACTGGCCTCACAATACGTTTATGTAGCTGGATATTTTTTAAATAAAATAATTATTGGTGCTATATAACTTTATTAATTCTGAGTGTGTGATACAAAAAGTATGACTTAAATGGCTTACAAAATATAGCAAAATTTTTGGTAAAAGTTAAATCAATATAGATATTACCTAACATTAGATGTAAAATGTGTACTCACACATTTAGAGAGTTTCAATATAAAACAAAACGAATTTGCTCTGTTAGAATTTCCAATGAGCGCTTTGTGAGACATTCACGTAAAAGTCTTCAACTATCGTAATTGATGTAGTAAGATCAGACTCGTAATCGGGTATAATTTTAGTGATATTCTTAGAATATTTTAACAATCAACGATCGTTTAGAAAAATATTTATTTAGAAAACGTATAAAAATTTGAACGCAGCGGGACTCGAACCCGCGCCTCCTGGAAACTAACCAGGCGCTCTGACCACTAAGCCATGCGTTCTCGCCAAGCTGCGTCGAAATTTTTATATGCTTGTTACACCTTTTTTATGTTGTTAGTATCTCTGTAGGCAGATTTTTACAAATTTTCGCTACCCAAGGATAATTACTAAGAATTATCGTTTGGCAAGGGAGAATACAATTTTTTAAATATTATTATATTTTCTTTCCTAAGTGTAGAGTAACACTTTAAAAATGTTTAAAAGAAAACGATCGTTTAATTTCTGCTAACACTGTGCCCGGGTAATTATACACATACCCGAGTATGAATTTGGAGATGTCATTGCCTTTAAGTTTACTAGTCATATGTACATATATCTCCAGCGTTTACGCGTTTCATTTTCGACTGCATTTCCGAGAACAAATCCCACGCCAATGTTAACTCTATTGCACTGTAGTGTATATGTAGCTGTTGATGTTGTGATATATGGCGACTCCACCGGCTTTGCGACTTAATGATGATGATACCGCTACTGATGATGAAGTTACAATTTGTTTATTCTTAGCAGTATTACAATATGATCTCAGATCAAAGAAAGGCACATTCACTGACATGGAATTTGAAATATAAGTTTCGCTGATTGCCAAATATTCAAATCGATTGATGATTGTTTCAGTAGAGATGTCTTCTGAGTGCGCGACCAAGCTTTGTGAATTAACGGCGGTAATAAGAATGATACAATGCCTATCTGTAATAGTATTACAACGACTAGTGTCAGCAACGGATGCTGGACTAATATCTGGTACTCATCTCGTATCTCTCTAATTATAGGAGACGCCTGACCAAATCCGTGATAAAACTCGAAATCTTCTCGGGTATTGATCATTGAAAGGCCACCTAATCACACGGTTAAAAGTTCCATATTGCTTCATTCCTTCAGATGCTGTTTTATTAATACCATAATTATGATTGTTCTTAAGAAGCCCTTTTAGACCGACAATATAACGTTCTTAATATTGTTTATTAAAACACCTTATAATTAACTACATACACTTCTTTAAACTACTTTTTTATATACAATCGATAGATTTTGACTTTAGCTGATGATTAAAAATTAAACCTACTTCGTAGTTTTCCTGAGATATACTAATTGCAAACCTCGATTCGCAGCAAAATAACCTCTAAATGGCATCGCTTTGCCCTCCGCCACGCGTGATACTTCACTGTTCTCGTTTATTGTAATAAATTCGATGATTCTTTAGCTATCCTGTGGTATTATTTTATTTTGGATATAAAGGATAATTTTGAAACTACAAGGACAAACTGTATCCATTTTGTTATATTTTGTTTTTGTTTTAACCCCCATAAGATAACAACCTTACTATTTTACTTACTTAACTTTTTCACGTCATAAAAGCAAAACAGAAAAAAATATGTAGAGTATATTCGATTTTGATGTACGTAATTCTCGCTAGTTCCCAGCCATATTAATTAAAGATCACGCGGAACGTACTATTGAGCTAATCTACGCTATCTGGAAGCCACTGTAGCTGCCTTTGTTAATAACCGGCTCGGCCATTATTCTAATTTTATCCAATTATATGCATGTTGGTCTGTGAATATTAGGACATTAGGTATTAAGTATTTTTTTAGGTTCACGTTGTATCCCGTATGTAGCAGGGTAGGCAGAGGGAACCTAGTGTTCCTCCGTTCTTCACTTTCTGCCGAATTCTCAAGATATTACATGTTGATTGTTGAATGTCGGAACTCAACACTGCGCTTTGCCTTGGTACCAGAGCAAAAAAAAATAAAAATTTTAAATAATTTATTCCCCTGATGGGAGTTGAACCCTCAACCGCTAAGTTTGCAGTCACACTACCCCACGATGGCCTCGCTGCGATTCAATTTTGTTCGGTATATATGTACTTATAATATGTAGGCATGTACGAGTTATGAGGCCGCCGTGGCGCAATGGCACAAGTTTGTGATTGGAAACACGACTGTTGTGGGTTCAATTTCACTTCCTGGAATGATATATTTAATATTTTAATTTTCTCGCTCTAGTAACAATGCAAAGCGTGGCGTTGTTCGCCATTCACGCAATGCCTCGAGACATCAAGCTAAAAAAACATATATGTAGTTATATTTAGTATGAAAAATTAAACACTTGATTAATTTTGAATGAACAGAATGGATTCAAGAAATATTTATATTTATATGTTTCTTCAATATTTAACCATATTGGAAGCGAATTGCATGGAGAGTATAGAGATAGCTATATCATAATTATTTAGAAAACGTATAAAAATTTGAAAGTAGCGAGGTTCGAACCCTCCCTGGAGAGTATAGAGGATGGAGAGCCCTCCATGGAGAGTATAGAGATAGCTATATCATAATTATTTAGAAAACGTATAAAAATTTGAAAGTAGCGAGGTTCGAACCCTCCTGGAAACCGACCAGGCGCCCTGACTACTAAGCCATACGTTCGAATGTATATTTTCTTTCTTAAAAATGTTAAAAATAACTTTATCAGTAGGTTCGCTCTAACTTAACCACAATTAGCTAAAGGAATGCTACTGCTTTATCGAAAACCAATAATTTCGTTACGGATAAAAAGAGAACTCGAAGAAGATTCATTATTACTTCAAAACGAAAAGTGTATAACTTAAAGTCGATATCCGTATATAGATTCAAAGATGAGGGAGTAGTGGTGGAGCAGAGTGCCTAATTCTAGACTCGGCAGTTATGAGTTCGATGCTGAACTATTCTTATACGAATAATTTCTTTAGATAGAGCACAGCGTTGAGATCCAATACTCAGCACCCAATATCTCAAAAATTTGGTAATGCGTATGGAGCGGAGTGTTTTAACACTAGATTCCCTCTGCATATTCCGCCTTTGCATGATACAACGTGAACTTAAAAAAATGATCAATTGTATAGAACCTAAAAACATTTTAAATGTTTGGTTGAAACGGAACAAACAAAATTACTTTTGCATTTGTAATAGCCATGTTTATATATGAATATGATACTTCTTAAGCTAATTATTTACAAAAAAAAGAGGTACGGTTGCTTCAGTCAAAATTCGAGGAAGCCACTGTAGCGTGAAGAGATTTTTTGTATCAAGTTTATCTTTTTTTTAAGGAACATCTGTTGCAGATATTGTATGAAAGACAGATTTTTGTTTTTGTTGATAAATTTTTGACCTACTAAATTAATTCGTTACATATTTAAATGTTTTTTTTTTAACTTCACTCTGTATCCCGTTCCTACATAGCAAGATAGCCAGACGGAACGGTACTTAGTGTAAAGACAATCCGTTCCCATTAAAACACTTCCGTTTTCCACTTTCCACCGAATTCTTGAGGCATTACATGATGAGTGGCGCGCTTTGCCTCATTACCAAAGCGAAGAAATGAAAATATTAAATATATCACTTCTCCGGATGGAAATCGAACACACAACCGTCGCGTTAGCAGTCGCACGCTTGTGGCTCTGCACCACGACGGCCTCAATACGTCGTTGATACAGAATAAAAATTGTTTAAACAGTTTAATTTACGCATTTATAAATTTATTCGTATTGAAAAAACGAATATAAGAGATATTAGAACGAATATAAGATATGAATTCATTATCGTTCTGTACAGTCAGATATATCTCAACTGAGCCGTTACGGTGCCATGCACAAAAATAAAAAACAAAAATTAGTAATTAAAAAATATCAGCTTCACACTGTAACCTACACACAGCACAGTAGGCAGAGGTAACCTAGTGTTAAGACTCTACATTTACACATTTTCCCAGACACACCAGAGCGAAGAAATGAAAATATTAAAATAAATATTTAATTTCCGAATAATGATCGAATCCACAGCCAGTGGCGTTTACAGTCCACACTTGTGCACCTGCGCCACAACTGGCCTCATTAAAATAATAAAAAATAACATAAAAAATAAATATATTTACCATTTTGATATAACTATATATATTCCTTTATCTGACACTCAGTGTGATCCTGCCAATTTGACTGTCCTACTTAAACCGTCCATCCTTTCTGAATGCGAATGCTATTATGAAATTTAGTGTTATCACAATAACTTTGTTTCACTCGTATCACGTATTAGAGAAAGAGAAACAATACACGATAAAACGTCTCTATATAGAGCCCTATCAGAGATTAAAGTACAATGTAATTTTTTTATCAAATTTGATTTTTTATCAGTATTTCTTACGATTTTAAGTTAAAGTTCACTAAAAAAAAAACACATGTTGGTAGTTAAAAATTTGACAGACAACTGAGGTACGGACAGGTGACTGACAAATGAACAATAGTGGGATTGTTTGATGTGAATTAGCGGTATTTTAAAATTGATTGTGCGCGCAGCGGCACAAAGTGTTGACTGTAAAATCGACTGGTTGTGGGTTCGATCCCACTCGAGGTGAGGAAATATTTATTTATGATTTATATTTCCATTTCTTCGCCCTGGTGTTGAGGCAAAACGCGGCGTTGAGTTCCGCCACTCAACAAGCAATGCCTGCAGAAGTGGGCGGAAAGTGGGGAACGGAATGTCTTAACACTAGGTTCCCTCTGCCTACCTTGCCGTGTGCGGGATACAGCGTGAAGCTGATTTATTTATTTTTTTAAAACCTATATGAGACACAAAGAGGTAGGTAAAATGCGAAAGTCACGGAAATTGATACGGCACGTAGTACGCGCGGTGATTTTGATTAAGTATTTGTAGGTAAAATTGGCAAGTTTTTAATATTTTAGTCGCGTTTTTGTATTGTATACCAAATGTGTGCGTAGGAAATGATATAAAACTTAAAAAATCTGATGAATGTAAAATTTTATAAAATAACATTGTTAGTGAAGTATTTATTATTAATTTAATATGAACATTATTATTTATTTATCAGCTTCACGCTGTATCACGCATGTACCAGGGTAGACAAAGGGAACCTAGTGTTAAGACACTCCGTTCTCCATTTTTCGCCGAATTCTGAAGGCATTGTGTTAAGTGACGGAACTGAACGCTGCACATTACCTTGACACCAGAACGAAGAAAGAAAAATATTTAATTTTTTCAAGTGTTAATCGAACCCACGACCAGTCGCGCTTAGTCACGCACTTATGCTCCTGCGCCGCTGGCCTCTGGTCGTATGAACATTGACAATTATAATGAAAATACTAAAATATTAGGTCAATTTCAATAGCACAATATGTCATTTTTTATGTGAAAAATTAATGAACGAAATGAATTTATCGCTCGTTTGGTGCAAAAATTAAGTAATTGTACTTTCTAAATTTAAAGTTAAATATAGTCTCTTGTAATATTTCAAAGAGTATTAAATACGTTATTATTGCATCAAATAAGCTATATAACAGTATTACGTATATAATATGCTTGTTTAGGTAAAATTTTAAAGTTAAGACTTTATAAAAAGATTATATTTTTCATAATTTTAAATGTATTTAATAACAAAATATAATGCATTAATTTAAATACGATGACGGTCGTGAAGCAGAAGTAGAAAAGCGATTGTAAGCGCGACAGGCTGTGAGTTCCCACTCAAAGAAGTGAAATATTTAATATTTTCATTTGAGTTAAGTTCTGATCGAAAGTGTCTTAATTCTAGGTTCCCTCTGCCTACTCTGCTATGTGAGGGAGACAGCGTAAAACTAAAAAAAATCGACTCGTTATCTTTGGTAAGAGTAATATCGGGCACTCGGTCACAAAATGCGTTATAGGTCGAGATCTTATTGCTTAAATCTGTAGGGATCTAGAGGGCTTTTCTAATGAAGCCTATATTTAAGAATGATACATGATAGTAGAATAGATTCCACTAGGGTTGCCTAGAAGAATCCTGCCCCAATCATCTTTAGCATATTTTTTTTGTAATGCGTTTTTGGAGAAAATTGCACTCATATGTTTTTTATGTGAATCTCACAACATTTGAAAGAAAATCACATAAGGATTTGGAAAAACAATGGTTGAAAATGGGATCTTAGGCCATTATGTGTCAAATTGGTACACAACTTGTATTTATTTCTACTGCATCAGCTAGCCAAGTCGTAGGTAACCGTAAAAACTACTAGAAAATTAGTGTGAATGAAGTAATAAATAAATAACTTAACATCTCTACACAAAAAGGTAGAAATTGAGTGATTTAACACTAAGTCCATCTATGTTATAAAATGACAGAGCATGAAATTGGTCAGAACAAACTGTTGGAACACAAACTCACTTGTCACGCGGTGAGTAATACTCACTGCTACGATAAATTCTTATCGCACGTCGATAAGTGAATTAGATATGGTTAATCATAAACTTTCAGCTGAAATTAGTATACTATTAAAATAGCTATAAAGGCTATTGTGGCCTGGTTTCGAACAAGATAAAGTACGTTGTTAAGTTTCACCACTCAGCATGAATAAAAAGGGTAAGAGAAAAGAAGAAAATTTCTTGACACTACGAAGATTTCGTCGTGCCGTGCTTTGCAGCGTTAGCGTGGTGTTGTTTTTTTAAATCACTCTTTTATATCAAATTTCTATGTTTCGGTTTCGATTTCGGTTAGTTCCGGCTCAAAATCGCAGTTTCCGCAACAGTTTTGGTTTTGCCCAAAAAACGATCGAATCTTCGACCGTGACGATGCCAAGTGCTGGTCAGACGTCACTCGGTATAGAATAAGTCGAGATTTTAATTCGATTTCAGTATAACGTATTAAAATAATGTATAAATTATATAAATTATATAGATAGGTTAATTCTTTAAATTATGCTTTCTTTTTATTTATTAGTTGAATAAAAAGCAAACACTACAACTAAAAGAAATTATATAAAGAATTTTGTAATTGACATACGTAATTCTAAAATGTATGACTAAATTATTTTTAAACATGAATACAATTAATTGATAAAGCGTTCTGGTTAGACATAAGTTGCAGATAAGATTAAATTATCTTTAATAAGATATTTAATTGAAGTACCAGGTCACTGTAGAAAAATACTTATGTATCTAATACAATAATATCTAAATACAACAAAAATATATATTTTTTAGTTTCACGCAGTATTCCACACATAGCAGTGTGCACCTAGGGAACCTCACAGTCTAATGTTAATTCCGTTCCCATTAAGACAGTTCTCCACTTTCTGGAAAAAGTCGGGAGGCATAACGTGTTGATTGGCGGAACTCAACACAATGCTTTGCTTCGTTACAAATAAAAATAATTCGTTTGTTAGAAAAAAAAAAAAATATTTCACTCATCCAAGTGGGAATCGAACCCACAAGTGTCTTGTTTGTAATCGCAAGCGTGTGCCATTGCGCCAAGAGGGCCTTGAAACATATATACATTAAAAGTAAATCCGCTCATTCAGGTTACACTTGGTCAGTTGGTTATAACAAATAAAAAAAATAATTTAACTCTTTTAACAAATTTCAGCTTGAAAATACACAGTTTTTTTTTGACGATAACTTCTTTTCGTTCCGATAAATGACATTTAATATCTACAAAACGGAAACAGATTTTTTAAGGTACTCTGTTCCTATTAAGATATTTCCATTTCCCGTTTTTCGCCTAAATGGGGCACTGCGTGCTAAGTGGCGTTCTCAACGCCTCGCTGTGTCTAGAAAAAGGAAATGGAAATATAAAATATTCCATTTCCTCGAATGGGAATCGCACCCACAACCTGTCGCGCTAACAGTCCCACGCCGGTGCCTATGCGCCATGACTGGCCTCAACGCCTCGTACTAGATTATTTTGCGTATTTCACTTAAAAGCGCTAAATATTTTAAGAAAATGAATAGTAGGTACAGACTAATGCACTTATAGATTATAATCAAAATAAAGATAAGTTATTACACTTGTTTTACATAACCGCAAGTACTTACAACTTTATGACAACCAGGAATTATGCAAAGTGTCCTCATGTTCCAAACTATGTTCTATAAAATACTTTTTTTTTCAAAAACTTCACTTCATACTACACTTTAATAAAAATACTTTTTCAATGTAATATTCGCCGTGGACGACATTTTAATCGGAGATGAGTGACGTTGTGCTGTGTATTGGCTCAAGTTGTAAGCGAAAGCGATTTTCGTTTTCTAATTCTTATTGCGTTTTAAGATCTTCCGATTGTATTACAATATTTAGAATATCAGCAATTTATCAAATACCACCTATGTTTTTACTACTTTAGATATGGAATACCTTTTATATATAAATAGTGAAATATTCAAGGGCTTAGTGAAAGTCAAAAATTCGCTCTTAAATTTATTACAGAGGCCAGTCGTGGCTCAGGGGCACTAAGTGTGCCTGTAAATCAACTGTTTGTGGATTCGATCCCCACTTGAGGTGTGGAGGGGAAAGACGAAAGAAATTGGAACACTAGGTTCCCCTGCCTACCCTGCTGTGTGCGGAATACAGCGTGAAGCTGAAAAGAAATATTAAAAATACGTTATATTAAGTTTCAAATATCACAATAGATATGACGCTTCTTAATCGGGCAGGATAACGTCTACCGTATAAATAAATATGTAATATCAGGATTAAAATAATTGAATGAGTTCTAAATATAAATATTCGGAACAATATTTGTATTTTGAAGGCATCTCATAATAGACAGCGAAAATCAGGCTAATTAAATTAAGACACACTGTTCCCATTAGGACACTCCTTTTTCCAATAGTGCAGTATCGTTGATCCAAATTAAATCATTTGATGTAAATTAACTTGTTTTAAGAATTAAAATTTAAAAAAAGAAAACATAAGCCGCCATCAGCTTTTGCTTTACACCAAAATATTATCACCGTCAATATTTGTTTTAAAGATAAGTAAAAGAATTTACAAGCAACAAATCCCCTGCTAAGGTCTACGGTGGAGAGGTAAACTGATTTGAAAGTTTCTTTCCCTAAACAAAAGTAGTTATTTTTTTTACATATTTCATATCTCAATTAAAAAATAGCTCATCAATTTCTATAAAAATTATCAGCAGCTCCCCGCTGTTTATATCTGGTAGCTATGGGTATAGTAGTGAAACCTAATGTTAAGACACTCCACTTTTCACCTTATTTAAGATTGGGCGAAATATTATTTAGTAGGGCTGTGTACTTCATATATTTAATCTGTGTGATAAATAAAAGTTTCAAGTTTTAGCCCACACACATCAGGAGGAGGGAACCTACCGTTAAGATACCTCTTTCCCCATTTTCTATAGAATTTTAGAAGCATTGCGTGTTGAGTGGTGCAACGCAACACCATGGCAAAGAAATGACAATATTAAATGTGTAATTTCCTCGAGTAGGGATCAAACTTACCACCAGTCGCAACAGTTACAACTACTAACATATACCCCCCTCCGCCACGTCTCGCTTAATAATTAAAAGATTATAATTATTTATTAATTAATTTTTAATTCCTTGCGTAAATCCTAATCCCACAAAATTGTGAGATCAAAAGTAGCTTGCATGTTGTTCAACAACTTCTTCTAAACTAAACTTCCAAAGAAAGTAAGTTTCCATAAAAATCAATTCAGATGTTTCGGAGATTAGTCTGAACAAGTAGAAAAACAAAGAGACTGACATAAATAAAAAAAAATGATTGTATCTTACTATCGTGTAAATAACGATCGATATACACTTGAAAAAACATTCTTTTGAAGTCACAGATAGTTTAATTTTATATAGAAATGTATAATATATGTTTTTATTTACATACAAATTACACGTTCTATTGAAATCATTTCAAACATTCACAGCCACATCGAAATCTTATTTAAATTGTTAGAATTTTAGCTTTTTCTAACAAACTATTATGGTACACCACACTGGCGCAGCGGCACAGCAGATTGAAAACACGACGCTTGTTTTCGATTCCCACTTGGAATAATGAATTATTTGAAATTCCTAAGTCTGAACTAAAACAAGACAAACCGCGGCGTTGAGTTTCGCTACTCAAAACACTAGAAAATTATGAGGAAATGAATCCCAAAACATTATACTCCCTCTGCCTATCCCGCTATAAGAGGGATAAAGCGTGAAGCTATACATTATAATAAATAAACATTTAACAGCTGATAACATTATTCAATTTCAATTCGGCAACTATTATAAAAGACAAAACAAAAGCAATCGTATTTAAACTGACCTGGTTCCGTAAATCACCTGCGTAGCGTGACGGAAATACATTATTGTCCTGATTGGACGTGTGAGGCTCTTTGCATCAGCCCGACGTGTTTATGTGATGATAAGAGGGAATGGAATTAAAAATTGTTTTTTTTTATAACTTGTTTTTTTTTATTTTGGTATTATATATAGTGTTGAGACATTACGCATTGAGAAAACAGAGAAATGGTATGCCGCAGAAATGTTCTTTGATAATTTTATTATCTACATTTAAATGTAACATAAATTGTAACAAACGTACAAGAATGTATGGCTTAGTGGTCAGAGCGCTTGGACAGATTACAAGAGGCGCGGGTTCAAATCTCGCTACGTCAAAATTTTAATACTTTTTTACTACCCCACTGTGTGAGGGATATAGCGTGAAGCAGATGTTTTTATTAATAGCTTATTATCTTCTTGAAACAGATAGTCTAGTATTTTTTTACCCCATAGCGGGTTAGGCAAACATAATCTGGTATCAAGACACGCCTGTGCTATTCGGGACTATTTCTAGATCCAACCTTGTATTTTATTAGATTCGCGTTGGTTGCAGGTTCAATTCCAACTCGGAAGCATGAATTATATTTGTTTTCCTCGCTCTAGTATCATGTTAAATATTGAGTTCCGTTACCCAACACACAATGTTTCGAATTGAATGTGATTAAAGACGAATCGTACACTAGTTTCTATAATAGTTTATGTCACGGGTTACTCTACTTTATACATAATACAGCTAAAACAGCTAAAAAACTTAAAAAAAACCTATCTATATATGTAAATATTCAGAAATCTTATATTCTTTATAACCATTATCTTTATAAAATCAATTCAAGAGGTCTTAAATGACTATATTTTGATGGAATCAAACAAAATTACCATTTTTAGAGACATTCTTGAAAGTCTTTTTTGGGAAGCTCTTAAAATAGCGAATAAATTTTTCAGGAAATAATTCAATATATAAAATTAACTGATTATATGTAAAGGGGGGTTGCGGACGACAATTTTACCTAGAAACGTCATAAGAAAGTCATTGATGAAAAATTATATACTATTGGGGACAGTGAGTGCCCTGCCTTCCCTAAGTTATGTAAAATAAAACAGTGGATGGACTGTAGAGTTAGTTCTATGTATACTGGCTTTGTATAACAAAAGTTGCCCAACAATAATAGTGGGAATTGAAGCAAGCGCGAAAGGGAAGTGAGGAGAGTGTAGTGGCTGTGCTCGCCGTCGTCGCCCACACTACCGCCGCGCCCCGCCCCATCACGCCCCGCACGGACCAATGCCCACGCGCAACGTCAGGTGCAGTGTCTTTCACACATACTTTTATGAATTAGATTAAATTATTATCACAGAATTATTCATCATCTTATCATTGTTTTATATAATATAAATAAATTCATTTAAAGTTACATTTTGGACAAATTTACATTTATTTGCATTCGTTAATTCAATTCAATTGCAGTAGACCTTAACTCCAGTTATTTATAATTTATTATAAATAAATGGAACAAGCGTATAAGAATTTAATTTATAAGCATAAGGGCTATATGCAAAGGGAACCTATTGTTAAGACACTACATTTCCCATTTTCCGCCGAATTTTTAAGAAATTGCCTGTAAAGTGCACTCAACGCCGCGCTTTGTCTACTAATGTGTGCGTGGAACTCGAACCCACAACCATGACGTTTACGGGCTTTTGCCACTAAAAAAGTACAGAAAAAATATGTTGTAGTTGCGCCGCGCTTTGTCTACCAAAGCGGAGATATTATTATTATTTTTTACCTTCACGCTGGATCCCACATATGGCGGGTAGGTGGAGGGAACCTGCGAACCTAATGTTAAGATACTCCGTCCTCCATTAAGACATTTCCGTTACCCTATTTTGGCCAAATTCTCGAGGCATTGCATGATGAGTGGCAGAACCCAACCGGGCTATGCCTCATTACCAAGGAAAATAAATTATTAAGTATTTAATTCTCCGAGTGGAACCCCCTAACCGTCGAATTAACAGTCGCACTCTTGTACCCTTGCGCACAATAATATTAAAAGATAATTTAAATATTAACGTAAATAATCATTATATATTTACTACTGACATTTAAAGTAAAATTTATAGCCAGCAGAAAACTGTATTTTAAAGAGAAGAAAATTAAAAATCGCCTGAGTTATGGCCCGAATGTTTGCGAATAACGAAGTAGCGTTAATGCTTTGCGAACGAATCGATTCAGTCACTGCATACTTAAAACGATATTACCATAATTCTTTTTTGCTAATGTTACTTTGATTTTGCCAGAGGAGAGGCCAGTCGTAGCGCAGGGGCACAAAGTGTGACTGCAAAATCGACTGGTTGTGGGTTCGATACCCACTCGAGGAGATGGAATATTTACTTAAATTTATATTTCCATTTCTTCGCTCTGGTGTCGAGGACAAGCGCGGCGTTGAGTTCTGCCACTCAACACGCAATGCCTCCAGAATGCGGCAGAAAGTGGAGAACGGAGTGTCTTAACACTAGGTTCCCTCTGCCTACCCTGCAGTGTGCGGGATACAGCGTGAAGCTGATTTATTTTTTATTTTTATATTTAATATTATAAATGTGAATGTAAGTTTGTTTGTTACGGTTTCACGCCAAAACTACACAACGGTTATTCTAAAACTGTGGACACATTATTTTTTCTTATTTTCCTTACCTTGATTTTGTAGAGGTAGTAAAGACTTTTTTGAGTATTTAGTTATTTGTATTAAGTCAAAAATAAAATGTTATTCGTTTAAATGTATATCTTTTAATATAAATAATCAATTAGTATAAAAATGTCAATATTATCGATCCGACATACCTGTAGCTACCGCTTCCATCGATTTGCAGTTTTACTGAGAAGAACCGAACCGATAGCGTTTGACTGTAAACACGATGGTTGTGGGTTCGACTACTAGTCGATAACTATTTTTATTTTACCTTTAACCGACAGAAACGGTCTATTTGATGCTAATTGGAATTTAAAGATCACGGTTTCAAATTCAACTTCAACTTTTCTATATAAATAAAATATTAATTTTAATTTTTTTTTCCTAACACATCTAGAATAACGCACCTCTATGATATTGCATGCATACATAACAAATATCATGTATCGAAAATATCATTTTTAAATAAATTAATAATATATTTTAAATATTGTATTTTTATTTGAAAGATCATACTTCTGAGAAGGTGCTTTAGCTACTAAAGTTAGGGCCTAAAGATAAAACCCCTATAAGGAAAATTTTTAAATTTTATAGCACTAAGAAAAAATAATTAAATAGTGAATTGGTAAATAAATTTCAATATTTTTCTTAATTGTTTTAACAAATGACAGCGAAATCCATGTTATTTAAAATCGATTAAAAACTATATAAATCTTCATTTCAAATTAAAAAAAACCATTACTTTAGTAACTATAACATTAGCGTCGTTCACAATCTTCCAAGCTCGTAAACTTAACGCTCCCACAAAACTGACCTAAGTAAATTAGGGCAAGCAATTTCCTGTCATTGATACGGTGTAGGCACGTCTTGGCTTTATATGGAGGTAGTTGAGCTTGTAATGCTATTATGGGGACGATTCGATAGAAACTTTGAAATTGAAGTAGTGGACGTGTGAATGGATGTTGTGGATTCGATACTTATTTGAGGGTATTTTTTTTTAAATGGATATTTATCCTACTCGCTATTTTAGAAGAAAGTTCAAAGGGCGGCGTTTAGTGCCGTTATCTTGAATATAAGGTGTAAAGTTTGGCAAAGAGTCGAATATATCTAGTGGTTATTGTTTATTTTTAATTTGGTCTTGGGTTACCTGGTAGGGATGTCTTTGTAGCATAGCGCCACGACGTGTGACAGTAAAAGTTTGTGGGTATGGTAGGAATAAATTATTGACATTACACAGCGTCGACTTGGAAATTTGGTGGAAAATGGAGAGTGACTTATCACTTCAACTTCTTTCTGTTTATCCTGCTATATGCGGGAGAGTTTCCTATTACTTTCCCTTACCATTCTATACTAGCTTCACTGCAATGACGCAAGCAAATAAAATGAAAAAAAAAATGAACAAGGCTTTCGATTAAAAATAGCAGTACTTAAGTCGGTTGACTCATTCATGAGCTAAAAAGCCATAAGCAGACACAATAAAACAGACAGATAAAACTTATGAAATCACTCTTTTTGTGTCGGAAGTTAAAAAAAATCTTTAGAATGGTAAATTTATTTTTTGTAACACTCGCCACAGTGCTTCCTCATACACTATATTTTTAATTTGACAAAACCATATACAGTATTAAATGTATTAAAACAAAATTATAAATATGGTCTATACGGTCTATAATTGAGGCCAGTCGAGTCGAGTAAAACCGTGTGGTTGTACTCCTACAACCACACGATTTTACTGTAAACCCGACAGGTTGTGAGTTCGATTCACGCTCGAGGAAATGAAATATTTAATATTTTAATTTCTTTGCTCTTTTGTCGAGGCAAAGCGCAGCAATGTGTTCCGCCACTCAACACGCAATGCCTCTTAAATCCGGTAAAAAATATCTTAACACTAAGTTCCCTCTGCCTACTCTACTGTGAATGGAATACAGCGTGAAGCTACAAAAAATCTATAAATATTTTTTATGAATAATCAATAAATTTATCTAAATATATCAAACTTTTCAATAACATTGTAATTTATAACGGAAATAACTATTGTAAAAAAAAGATTCCGACGAATTGAGAACCTCCTTTTTTTGGAAGTCGGTTAAAAATAGTACCGTCTAAAGCTTACCGGTCACTGGTTTCATATAATGTACTCATTCCACTAAACTTTTATGTGACGTAATTGAAAAAGTTTCTAGCTAATATCGCCTACTGCATTATTGTTACTTGTAGTTGCTAGAGTAGACTTTTATTGACTTTAAAGTTTATCTTTTAGGGTTCCGGACCTCTTAAGGAAGGAACCCTTATGAGATCACTTTGTTGTCTGTCCGTCCGTCTGTCTGTCTATCTAGACTCGCCTTCATCTCAGGAACATTTGGAGATATGGAGCTGAAATTCAAATCCTGAAAAAATCGTATTTCTACATTTATTTACAAAAACATATGGCCTTTTATATCATCTAAACCGCATATTTCGACACTATAAAGGGAATCAAAATTAAATTAATTGACTTAAAATTATGAAGACTTATAAAATTTGGCAGCTAGTATCTGCAGGCAGGGGAAGGCAAGACGGGGTAGTTAGGTTAGATGGGGACCCTATGAAAACAGATACAGTGTTACTAGAAAATTTGTCTTAACGCTATCGGTCGTTTAAAAATGTTTAAAAATATTTAAAAAATAGTATTCTCTCTTGCCAAACGATAATTCTTAGTAATTATCTTTGGGTAGCGGAAATTTGTAAAAATCTCCCTACAGAGATACTAACAACATAAATAAGTTGTAACAAGCGTATAAAAATTTCGACGTAGCTTGGCGAGAACGTATGGCTTAGTGGTCAAAGCGCCTGGTCGGTTTCCAGGAGGCGCGGGTTCGAGTCCCGCTACGTTCAAAATTTTTATACGTTTTCTAAATAAGTATTTCTTAAGTACTTTCTTAAGTTAAATACTTTTTTTGCTTCTTAACTTTTTGCTTTTTGCTTCTTAACTTAAATACTTTCCTAAGTGTGGAATAACACTTTAAAAATGTTTAAAAATATTAAAGTGGTTTTATCTAACTATTGACATATGTAAAGTGCGTGACATTGTGTGTTCATAATATACGATATATAATATGCGTGACATATTTTTAATTGGTGTTTGTTTATTTTACTTCTCTAAATTCATTAATTCGTTCCGGCTTGGTTTGATTTATAACCTCGAATAATTTTATACAACTTATGTATAAGTTGTACTTGCAGGTAATATGGGGTACCAACCCCAAGACCCACAGACTTATTATTCTTTTGGATTTCGATTTAATTCAAAACTATTGTTACTTGTTGTGTTAATTTAATAATTTTCTATAGATTATGCCCAAAATTATAAAAGAGACTATATAGATAGACTAGGATGAAATGGAAAATAAATTACATTCAAGAAGTTTTGGATAGAAAAAAAGGTTATAACTCGGCCAGCAAGGCTTATAATGTTAAAATGCTAGTGCGAGCTTTGAAATCGGCCGCACGAGGTAGAACAATTACAATTTCAACGCTCTGGGAACATTCCTTTCTTCGATGTTTCCTAGAAAAAATTTGAAGTCCGAATTGCTCAATGGAACTCCACCGAATTCATGGGCTGAATGTTCAAATAATTTTCTTAACATGGTTTTAGAAATTTGTAAAACTCACCAACGCTTCTAAAACCAACCAAGCCATGCACCACTCACAAACTGCAGCCAGCAGATGGTCGTTTTATGTGGCCTTTGAATATGTTTTATGATCTGGCTCTAACAGCATGGTTAAGATCAAATTCTGAGGGAGTAGTTTCTCAACTTCAAGTGTCTGAACTCTATGTTAAGTGTAAAAAAATGTTAAATAGTGTTAACAGTATATATTTTACTGCAGTTTAAATAAAACATTATCAAGAGAAATAAATTCCAGAAATATCAAAGATAATGGTAATATTACTCAGAGACGTCTTAACCATCAACATCATCTGGGCGAAGTCAATCGACGGCCTTAGACAGTCTCGACCCAACAATGACTCAGTTAATTCGATGCGAAAGTCGTCTTGTAATACATGAACATTAACAGAAGAACTTAACATAATTAAAAATGAATTACCATGAATTGAAGAATCTATGAGGTTAATAAAAAAAACAATTTGATGTCCTACAGAATACCATTACCGAATATAAAAACAAAGCGAACAAATATATCTATAATTTTGGTAAACAATTGTTTAAATGACATCGAAAAATCTTTGGCTTTTCTTCTGATCGATTAATTGCAACCAATCGTAATCGAACCGCCGGTAAACGTTAACCACTGTACAGAATTTTCAATTCCTATAATATAATAATAACTTTAATTCTACTAATATTACGCCAACACGTCCTAGTAGCTTAAAAAAGCAATACATTCACTGCTTAAATAATATTGTCTTTGGCGTACCTACGTGTATATTATGTTATATTTATAGTAATCTGTGGTAAACGTTGATGTTACGTTTATATATTTTGTTATGTTGTTTTACTATTTAAAAATAATAATTAATAAATTAAAAAAAACAAACAAGAGATAAAAACACCATGAAAGATGACGAAGATACAGAAAACCTATACTACCATGACTTGTATTCTGAGCTTACTGAAGGATGGATTACTTGCCAGAGTTGTGGTAATGTGTTTGTGCACATTGTGTTTGTGCAGGAGTGAAAGATAACGATGATGAAGCTGTCCATACCTGCCCAGTTTGTGAAGATGATGACGTTTAAGTATTCTATACTTCATCTTACCTAAGAGGCTACCCTGTGTTGCCCTATTAATAGGGTAAGATGGGGCGATATAGCAATGTTTTTAAGTAGATTTTTCTATGAGAAAAATATTTATTAGGATTAAAGGAAAAAAGTCTGATTATTTTTTAATAAAAGGTCCTACATTGTGCAATTGAAAAAGAAGGAGGTTTCATAAATAAAATATCTTAAAGACGACGTCTTGCCCCACCTCCTAGTATTAGTATCTACTAGTTCAAGAAAAAATATGAAAACAATATATTTGTGGTTAAGTCCTAAAAAATAATAGCCTTAAAAGAGGGGCCAAATTCCGCCAAAGGGGCCGAAGGCGCTACTTCAAGTGAGGTATCAGATGAAAAGGCTTAATGTGCATATTGAAATACATATGTATTTAATAATTTTTTTATGACTAAACTAATTGTACGGGCAAGTCTGACTCGCGCTTGTCCGATTTTTTGATTGGTTACTTCAAGAGACAGTAGGCCCTAGATATTTGATACGAATTTCCGCATGAGATCTTGACAAAAATATTATTAACAGATGGACAGATAACAAAGTTTTTTCGTTTTGATATAAGGAACTATAAGAAGTAGCAAAATAAGTATCTATAAATTTTAGATGTTTTTTGCAAAAATCAAAATATTTATAATAAATGAAAATCCCATGAATCTTGCAAATGTGAATATTTCACATATGTGCCAGACGGAGAGATAACATAGAGATTCTACAAGGATTGTGTTTTTTTTTGTAATTTTGAGATACAAAGCTATAAGAAATAATAAAATATCTAATAGTATTGCTATTTTTTTCAAAAATCCAAATATTTTCAATAAATGAAAATCTAGAGAAATTTCGCAAATGTGAATATCCGACATATATGTATGTATACCGAACAATACTGATAGTTAGACAGTAATGGTAGCAAATTACCTGAACAGTGATTTATCGCGCCTTGTAAGGAACACGGAACACTGACCTCAATAGATAAAGATAAAAACCTTTTTCGGAAACGATGTAGGTTTAAGCGCATTATAGAAGAAATGTATAAACTATTGAAAAAATAGTCTGGCAATTTTGTTTCAGTTTCACGTTGTACCCCGCTTATAGCATGGTAGGGAGAGCGTGTCTGGTGTTGAGGCACTCCGCTCCCCTCTTTCCGTCGATTTTTGGTGACATTGAGTTCAGGTGGAACTCAACGCCGCGAAACCAGAGTGAAGAAGTGAAAACATAAAATATTCCACCCCAAACACAACTTGTCGCGGTTACAGTCACACGTTTGTGTCTCTGAGCTGCGACCGGCCGATAATCTTTCCAAGGCTGAACATATTTTTCTTCATCGTAGCTAATAAGATTCTCTACCCTATGAGATACTTTGAGATACAAAGCTATAAGAAATAATAAAATATCTAATAGTATTGCTATTTTTTTCAAAAATCCAAATATTTTCAATAAATGAAAATCTAGAGAAATTTCGCAAATGTGAATATCCGACATATATGTATGTATACCGAACAATACTGATAGTTAGACAGTAATGGTAGCAAATTACCTGAACAGTGATTTATCGCGCCTTGTAAGGAACACGGAACACTGACCTCAATAGATAAAGATAAAAACCTTTTTCGGAAACGATGTAGGTTTAAGCGCATTATAGAAGAAATGTATAAACTATTGAAAAAATAGTCTGGCAATTTTGTTTCAGTTTCACGTTGTACCCCGCTTATAGCATGGTAGGGAGAGCGTGTCTGGTGTTGAGGCACTCCGCTCCCCTCTTTCCGTCGATTTTTGGTGACATTGAGTTCAGGTGGAACTCAACGCCGCGAAACCAGAGTGAAGAAGTGAAAACATAAAATATTCCACCCCAAACACAACTTGTCGCGGTTACAGTCACACGTTTGTGTCTCTGAGCTGCGACCGGCCGATAATCTTTCCAAGGCTGAACATATTTTTCTTCATCGTAGCTAATAAGATTCTCTACCCTATACCTTTTAATAAGAACAAACTAAATCGAAATCGGTTCATCTATTTAGGAGATACGATGCCACAAACATACAAGATACACACACAGCCACGTCAAACTTATAACACCACTCTGGATTAGGAATCCAACATAGAGAAGCTCATAAAATAATTTAATAATTTTAATTATTATTTAAATGTGTAAGAAACTCCACTGAATTTATTTTTACAATGAATTATCTTTGAGAGGTCAGAACCGGTAAGAAGATAAGATCTCCTTTGTTTCGTATTTTTAAGCCCTAGCTTAAAAAAAATCTATTGTACCACGCTTACCTAACTTAAATTATAAAATATGAAGTAGTATAACTTAAAAATTTATGATAATTTTGAAAATTAAAATGCCAATAATTTATGAAAATAACTGATTTGCTTGCGTGGATTTTAAGCGCGACTGTAAGCGTGACAGGTTCGACTACCACTCGAGGAAAAGAATAAATATTTTTTTCATTTCCTCACTCTAGCAACGAGGCAAAAAGTGGCGTTGAGTTCCGCCACTTAACACGCTATGCCTCCAGAATTCGGCGAAATATGAGTAACGGAGTATCTTAACAGGCTCGCGGGTTCCCTCTACCTACTCTGCTATGTGAGGGATGCAGCGTGTCAAGCAACTAATGTACAAGCAGTAGACAGGTGCTGGCTGGGATCACGGTCAGTGTTAAGAAAGAGACGAATCTCTATATATAGCCCGCAATTTCGGGAAAATCGCCTTTTTTTACCACTACTTTTTCCATTGACACTACAATATAAATTTTGACATTCTATCTATTTCTAACGGAATGTAACGGAAGAGTTTTATAAAACGAAAATTCAGTACGAACAGAATTATTAAAAATAATTTAATGTATATTCTTCCATCTTTTTGTTACTAAATATCAAAAATTGTAAAAACATCTAAAACATTCTAAAACTCAACTCAGCCTGGTAAGGTATTAACTCCGTTATCGAAAAACTATTTTGCCTCGCATTGAACCAGTAGGAACTTAGCGCGGCTTATCTTATTATACCCAGTCTACCGTTCAAAGCTATCACAGAAGTAAAACAAAAGATCTGGGGAAATTGTGAGACTTCATCACTTAGTAAAAAACTTAAATATAGTATGCTGTATAAGATAAGATGGAAATATATTTAAAAAGATGGCCTCATTTTTAAATATTTAAAAAGAGGCCGTATATATTAAGATAAAGGAAATATAGTGTTAAAAAACTACGTTCTTTGCATTTCGAGATTTTTCGAGATATTGCAAGTACAGTTTGAGAATTCACCACCACCACTTTACATTTCTCTCTTGTTATTAAAACAAGGAAAAAAATATAGTTAATTCCCATGAGTGGGAATCGAACTTGCAAACGTCGCGTTTACAGTCAGACGCTAGCTCCGAGCGAGGAATTAAAATTATTAAATATTTTATACTTCGAGCTTGAATCGAACCCACTGTCGCGTTAATAGTCGCCCGTTTGTGCCCCTGTGCTACAGACCTTTACTTTAATAATAAAAAAAGAATATTGAAAAAAAAAAACAAACAAGTATCAACTACAAAACAAATTGACTGATGTAACAAAAATCGGTTGTAACAGATTCAAATTAGAAATTATACCGTAAGTTAGTATGTGTAACAAGCAAGGCGTGTCATTTCGGCCGCACCTACTGTGACGTCATAGAATAGAAGTCATAGTACAGAATTCAATCAGCTTCACTCTGTATCCCGCACACAACAGGGTAGGCAGAGGAAACATAGTGTTAAAACACTCCGTCCACATTTAGGCATTGCGCTTTCTCAGCCTATAGTTATAGCTATTTATTACAAAATATGTTTTGATTTTTTGTTCAGCTCACGCTGTATAAAAGACATGAGTTTACGCTTTCCACTCAATTTTACCACTGCGTGTTAAGTGGCGGAACTCAACGCCACGTTTTGTCTCTTTAAAAGTGCGAGGTAATGAAAATATTAAATATATCATTCGAGGATACCGAACCCACGACCATTTCGGTTACAGTCTAGTATTAAGACGCTATATTCTCCACGCTCTCTACGTACATGTACATATAAAATGGCTATCGTATTTAATAACAGAAAATAATGTAAATACAATTTTTGGTTAAATAGTTACTTTTTAAATATATATTTCCATTTCTTCGCTCTGGTGTCGAAGCGCGACGTTGAGTTCTGCAAGCGCTGCAACTCGCAATGCCTCCAGAATTCGGCAAAAAGTGTGGAACGGAGTGTCTTAACACTAGGTTCCCTCTGCCTACCCTGCAGTGTGCGGGATACAGCGTGAAGCTGATTTACTTATTTTATTTTTAGTAATTTTTTAACCACTTTATACTCACTTGGTTACGAGTAACTAAGCAGTTAGTATTATGTAAGAGTATCGATGTAACAGTTTCAGAACTAGGTCTACGTGAACTTAAGCTTTAACTCAATCACTGGTAATGCGATATATCTAAAAATAGATCAGGAATGATTTGGAAGTAGTGAATTCAAATTTAGGTACGGTACGGTTCAGGGTGTGTGAAGTTTTCTTTAAAATATTTAAAATTAAGTATACATAATTATTTTAAATATTTTCTCTTATCTTAATCTTTCGTATACATAATTATAAAGTATAGAAAGAAAAATTTGAACACGCGCCTATTGAATAGGTATGCTGCTAGGTAATTTTTTTTTACATTTTTAAAAATAATTTAAACCTAGTAAACCTAGGTATAATAAAATCGACAGCGATCGGTGTCCGTGTATGGAAGATATTTGAGAAAAATTGTTAGTTAAGATATTTAGTATATCCCAAAACAAAAAATATATATTTTATGTTTATCTGTGCCGAATAATTTTAACTGAGTCTTAACTTAACTGAGCTAAACTGAGTCCAATAACATTTTGTGTTTTTTTTATTTCAATCAGTTCATAAACAAAAAAAAAACGGTCAAGTGCGAGTCAACCCACCGATGGTTTACAATGAATGGCGGAACCTAATATCGTTTTTATTTTACCGACCGATGAAAATGACTATTATAATTTAAATTTGACCATTTCTCTAGTTCTAATAAAGATCAAGCCCATGATTATTTAGTTTTTTCATAATGTTTTGTAAATAATGTTTAACATTCCAAACAAGTCCTTATAAAACTAAAAGAATATTTAAAAAAAATGTAGAATTACGTTTTCTCCCGTTACCATAGAATTTCGGAAAATCTTCTCTTAGTGTCTACGCGCAATATTTTCAGTTAAGAGTCACTGAGACACTTAACAATGGAACAGTTTTATATATGTATAAAATATTATAGCCATTTACTTCAAAAATATTTTCATATTCTTCCTAATGTAACCCTTACTACACGTTCATTCTTAACATCCATAATACATCTATCCTAAACAAACATTTCT
Organism: Heliconius himera; assembly: GCA_021202915.1. Taxonomy (NCBI): domain Eukaryota; kingdom Metazoa; phylum Arthropoda; class Insecta; order Lepidoptera; family Nymphalidae; genus Heliconius; species Heliconius himera. Next base: position 107,257 of record JAJHJA010000657.1, read on the forward strand.
CTCTAATATACGATGCCGATGTAGACATATTAAACAAAAAAATATACATTTTTTATACATATTGTGAGAAATATATAGAATTATGTTTAATCTTTGTTTTATTTCACTTCGCTAAATCCCGCGCATCAGGCAGGATCGACAGAGGGAACCTGGAAACCTAGTATTAAGATGTACTACGATGGCTTAGAGGCCGGTCGTATCGCAGAGGCACAAAGTGTGACTGTAAAATCGACTGGATTGTAATCAAATAAATAAATCAGCTTCACGCTGTATCCCGCACACAGCAGGGTAGGCAGAGGAAACCTAGTAATTAGACACACCGTTCCCCCCTTTCTGCCGAATTCTGGAGGCATTGCGTGTTGAGTGGCAGAACTCAACGCCGCGCTTTGCCTCGACACCAGAGCGAAGAAATGGAAATTTAAATTTTGGTAAATATTTTAATAGATTATTATTTATATACCAAATTATCTTGATCTAATGTATAAGGTATATAATATATAATGTATAAGGTATGCTACTGTAAAGTTTTTTGCAAATGCGTTCCGTAGTTTTTACGTGAAAGTGGAACAAATATACTTCCTCACAAATATTCATATTTATAATATTAACATAGGAAAATTATTTATAAACATAAACTGAAAAAATATTATGAATAATCAATTTCTATTCTATACTGCAATTGTTGTAGTTTGAACAACAACGAACAGAGGAATTTTAATTGGCAATTTCCAACTGTGGGTGGTATTTTCCTTTGAGTCCCGAAGTTACATCAACTAGTAGATTTTGCATCGGGTACCATCTCCTTCCTACTATATTTGTTGCTTTCGTTCTTAATATATAAATATAAAAAATCAGCTTCACGCTGTATCCCGCATACAGCAGGGTAGGCAGAGGGAACCTAGTGTTAAGATACTCCGTTCCCCACTTTCTGCCGAATTCTGGAGGAATTGCGTGTTGAGTGGCAGAACTCAACGCCGTGTTTTGCCTCGAGACTAGAGCGAAGAAATGAAAATATAAATTTAAGTAAATATTTCATCTCCATGAGTGGGAATCGAACCCATAACCAGTCGGTCTTACAGTCTCACACTGTACCACTGCGCCGCGACTGACCTCTATATAAATGCATAGTAAAAAATTTTAGCTTGTAGTGGACATACTTATATTCAGTCACATCGAGTATCAGCTTGAGGCGTGGTTCGTTGCTGGAATATGGTCTATGGTCTACGGCCGTAGAATTTATAAGCCGAGATAATAAATATTATAAGATGTTTAAAGTAGAGAGTGGATGATCACAATTTTTCCATGCAAATTTAAACACTTCCATGAAATAAAAGTTTTGAAATGAAATAAAATATTCTACTAATATTTTGTAGCCATTTTATGATGAATAAGAATAATTCATTCGTATTCTTTTTTATTAAATTCCTAATCAGTACTTCCTAGTCTGTAACGATCTATACGTAACTAAATAATCAACATAATCCGTAGTCTGTAATCCTTAAACCTCAATCAATCCTTAATACTTAATCTTTAATCTTTAATTCTTAATTCGTAATCTAACTTAAAGATCAATCATATAAAAACTTCTGAATGGCAGAGCGAAGAAATGAAAATATAAATTTAAGTAAATATTTCATCTCCTTGAATGGGGATCGAACCCACAACCAGTCGATTTTACAGCCAAACTTTGTGCCCCTGCGCCCTGTAAAAATGTATATTTGTATGTTTACATTACTTTTAAATTTTATTTATGATTTATGTAAGTATATCTATTTCAATTTAAATTATTAATTTTTTGCACGCCTACTCATTTGTTTCCCACATGACAGGGTTGGCTGTGTAGAGAATGCTTTTTAGCGTTAACCCCTCCTTTTGTGCTTGCATATTTTTTTATGTTATGTGTCAAAACCAAAACGAATGATCATCATGAGAGTGTTGTGGCTAAAATTAAATTATCAAATATACATAATTTAGCGTTTGTAGCGTATGGTAAGGAAAAAAAATGGAACTAGATTCTATATAAATTAAAATTAAATTAAATTAGCTTCACGCTATATCCCGCACACAGCAGGGTAGGCAGAGGGAACCTAGTGTAAAGACACTCAGTTCCCCACTTTCTGCCGAGTTCTGGAGGCATTGCGTGTTGAGTGGCAGAACTCAACGCCGCGCTTAAAAATAGGTTCTATATAATGATTTAAATGGGGTCAACATAATAATAAGTCACTTCTATACAAACATGTTGGCTTTGTGAGCAACAATTGCATCATTGTAAACCTCGAGATTAAACTGCACCCACGCTGTATCTTTCTATACTCGTATAAACATAACGATATCGTTACTTGTTTTGTGTGGACTATAAGACTATATTTTTTATAGTCCTACTTATAAGACCATGGACTATAAGATTTAAAATCCCGTTTCATCCGTTTTTGTAGAATTTTTGTGAAATCCAGCCATATTTCAGATATACGACAAATTCTACTGTAGGTCCACTGGAAGTACCCTATAGGTTTTCGTTAAGCGGCGAATTTCATACAAAAAGCAACAAGAACGATGCATAACTGCTCGTATCTTTCGATTACATTGACTAAGAAGCTTGCTTTTTTCTGTGATCCGAGGAACTATCGACTTTAATACTTACTTACTTAGTTTCACGCTGTATCACTAGCGTGATATGCAGCGTTGGTAAAGCTCCAAGCGGCACCTACGATTTTTGCATACCTCTGTAGTCTCGTCCACTACCATGCCATGCTATCAACCATGCAATACATGCCTTCCAGAGGGGTTCTCATTCTTTCTTTACGTAATCTCGAGATAAGTGGTCTTGACAAACGGACAACAAAGTGAACATATAAGGTTCCGTTTTACCTTTTGCGGTACGGAACCCTAAAACATAATTTTATTTTTAATAAAAATCTTTGTCCTAGTCAGCTTAGCATGATACTATTGTCGGATATTTAATCTAATAAATAATCACTTTAAGTGAGGTACTAGGTGTCATGTTCACTAGATCTAGAGATGTTCAAGTTCAAAATCTGACATCACTACCAACAAAGCAATGAGTCAGTCAGCACAAGTCCTTTTATATATATAGATGAAGCTTGATGTATGTACGGGTATAGTACATTATATAAAAATGTATATTTATATGTTTATATTACCTTTAAATTTTATTTATGGTTTATGTATATCTAGTTCATAATAATTTATTCTATTTTTTGCACGCCCACACATTTGTTTACCACATGACAGGGTTGGCTGGTAGAGAATGCTTTTTAGCGGTAACCAAGCCTTTTGTGCTTGCATATTTTTTTATGTTATGTGCTAAAACCAAAATGAATGATCATCATGCGAGAGTTGTAGCTAAAATTAAATGATCAAATATACATAATTTAGCGTTTGTTGCATATGTTAAGGAAAAAAAAGGGAACTAGGTTCTATATAATGATTTAAATGGAGGTCAACATAATATTAAGTCACTTCTATACAAACATGTTGGCTTTGTGAGCAACAATTGCATCATTGTAAACCTCGAGATTAAACTGCACCCACGCTGTATCTTTCTATACTCGTATAAATATAACGATATCGTTACTTCTTTTGTGTGGACTATAAGACTACGACTCGTATATCATTTATAGTCCTACTTGTAAGGCCATAGACTATAAGATTTAAAATCCCATTTCATCCGTTTTTGTAGATTTTTTGGGAAATCCAGCCATATTTCAGATATATGCCAAATTCTACTGTAGGTCCACTGGAAGTAGGTACCCTATAGGTTTTGGTTAAGCGGCGAATTTCATACAAAATGCAACAAAAACGATGCATAACTGCTCGTATCTTTCGATTACGTTGACTTAGAAGCTTGCTTTTTTCTGTGATCCGAGGAATTATCGTAATTATTATATTATTTAATACTTACTTACTTACTTAGTTTCACGCTGTATCACTAGCGTGATATGCAGCGTTGGTAGAGCTCCAAGCGCTACCTACGATTTTTGCATACCTCTGTATGCCATGCCATCAACCATGCAATACATGCCAGATTCCAGAGGGGTCCTCATTCTTTCTTTACGTAATCTCAAGATAAGTGGTCTTGACAAATGGACAACATAGTGAACCTATAAGGTTCCGTTTTACCTTTTGAGGTACGAAACCCAAAAACAATTTTATTTTTAATAAAAATCTTTGTCCTTGTCAGTTTAGCATGATACTATAGTCGGATATTTAATCTAATAAATAATTACTTTAAAAGAGGTACTAGGTGTCATGTTCACTAGATCTAGAGATGTTCAAGTTCAAAATCTGACATCACTACCAGCAAACCAATTAGAATAAAGCTCAGTTTGTAATAAGTTCAAACTGAAAGTATACTAACTGGTAAATGTAATATAACATGTGCGTAAAGAATTATCGAAGTAAATCTTAACTTATATCCCGTATGTATAAAGAACTTGACACCCATATATGTCTCGATTCTTTATTCGATTATATCGCGAGCGAAACTTAATTCAGTATTGATCTTGGCTCTCATTTGACATGTACGTTTTTAATGAGTTTTGAACGATTGAAATAGAAATAATATATAACTTAGATTGTTGTTATTATATGTTTTTTGATATCAAATTGCCTCGGTTGAACTATAAAAAACACAGTATCAAAGATCCTGGATCCTGGAAAGTCAAGAAAAAAACATGAGGACCCCCCGGAGTATGCTGAAACCGTAACGTTTGGTGCTCTGCTCTCCCTGTCATCCCCGCTAGGGATACAACTAAAGCGTGAAACTAAGTTAAGTTAAGATAGACCATTTAAAAAAACACAAACATTTTAGAAATAAAATCTATTAATTCCCTCTTCTTAGAATTTAACCTCCACGACGCTACAAACTATACACGTTTAATAACACAGAGATTGCAAAGAAAATATACAGAAGTAACTCGATCGCTTTATTTACTAAATTATCTCCAAAATATATATATTATTTCTTTATCCATTGATTATATCTCCTAATGTACCCTGTGACATTTTGAAAGAAAAATCTGAAAAAGTAACACCCTCGTCATACTTAGATCCACTGAGGGATTTTAGTGACACTTCGGCCATGTCCAGTCAAAATTGTTTTAATAATCTTCTTATATTCTTACAGGACAAAAACGAGATATGCAGATATAATCGTGTTGGGTATCATATTACGTAGTCCGTGGTTGCGCAGGGGTACAAGCGGGAATGTGACAGTTGGGGGTTCGATTCCCACTCGAGGGAATGAAAAATTTAATATTTTTATGTCCTCACTCTGGTAATGAGATAAAGCATGATGTAGAATTTTGTCTCTTAACACACAATGCCTCAATAATTCGGCGGAAATTGGTCAGCAATAAGGGATTTAATGGACATTGGAGTGTCTTAAGATCGGCTTCCCTCTGTTCTACCTTGTTACATTATATATATATATGAAACGTGTATAAATAGCATAATTAGAGGTCAGTCGTGACGCAGCGGCACAAAGTGTGACTGTAAAACCGACTGGCTGTGGGTTCGATCCCCACTCGAGGGGATGAAATATTTACTTAAATTTATATTTTCATTTCTTCGCTCTGGTGTCGAGGCAAAGCGCGGCGTTGAGTTATGCCATATAACACGCAATGCCTCCAGAATTCGGCAGAAATTGGGGAACGGAGTGTGTTACACTAGGTTCTCTCTGCCTACCCTGCTGTGTGAGGGATACAGCGTGAAGCTGATAAAAAAAGAAACGTGTATAAAAGTGCATAAATATATATGTATGATATGTATCGCTAGCAATTTCATTCTGATACTGTATGTAAATATGCAGGAAAGCGTTATATAACGTGTCATAATTCTTGTCTAAGCACCTGGAAGAGATGTTCAGACTTCAGTTATTGGCATAGGATTATGAATTTTTTATTATAAGAAAAATGTTTCTCTGTACAATTTATAAAATATTCTGTTGTGACATAAACAGTTAGTTTAGAAATGTGTAAACAATATAAAGTTAATTCCAGTTTTCCTTAATATTATTGAATGAAATGGAGCTTTTAAAAATCATGCTTTTTTAGTTTTTTTTTTCATTGTGTATTATACTCTCTACTTTATTTGGTGGCTTGAGTAAAAAAATATAATCCACCATTTTGTTGCCGCGGCATTATTTTTTCGATTACCAAAAATATTTATTATATGTATTTTCAAATGTCATCAGAACTGGGGTAGTAATCAAAATTTCAGCTCAATCGGACACTGGGACGTGTGTCAAAATTGGGCTTGCAAGCAATTGCACATACATATTATATGTGTACATATGAGGCCAGTCGTGGCGCAGAGGCACAAAGTGTGAATGTAAATGTGACAGATTGTGGGTTCGATTCTCACTCGAGAAAATGAAATATTTTAATATTTTCATTTTCTTCGCTCCGGTGTCCGCCACTTAACAAGCAATGCCTTCAGAAGTCGGCGAAAAATGGGATTCGGAGTGTCTTAACACTAGATTCCCTCTGCCTACACTGCTGTGTGCGGGATACAGCGTGACACTTAAAAAACACACACATGGGCAAGTCAAATAAAAACTAGTAAAAATGTGACTAGTTCACATATTAATTAAGAAAATATTACAAAAATTATATTTTTAAAATCTATTTTAGTTCTAATAAGGCTTTAAAATATCTTGTCGAAAGGCTTTCCCGTTCCAAAGCTCAGTACAACAGGTGCGCGTTTTCATTCGGTCGCCACCGTCGTAGCGAACGGACGTATCCGTTGGAAGGAAGTTGAATTAAATATTCCGTTTTATACGTTTCAGTTTTAAAATTACGGGTTCTTTTTTCATAAAAAAAAATCGTTGACATTGAACTAATTGTTTGTAGTGAAAAGTGATCATTGTTGGAATTTTCATTGTAAGGTAGGATTATTTTTTAATGTTTTGATAGTTTTCTTTTTTTATCTGTTAATTTGAATTGTGAAATATATAATATTTTTTTAATATAAAATTTGAACATAATTATTGTTTTAATTTATAAAACGTATGTGTCAGCGATGTTACGATGAAAACTCTGAATGAATAGTATTTTAAAAATTGGTTATTTTTTTAACGTAAGCATAAAACCATTTTAAACCCTTCTTTTTAAAAAAATATAATTCATAATTTTATAAAATATAATAAATTCGTGCGTTACATTAACAAAAGCTTATCATTTTTATTAATTTTTACATTTTTCTAAATCAAATTCTGAATCATAATTAAATATAAATAAGAGGATGACATATTACATTTTCGTAAATAATAAAAAAAACGTATAAAATTTGTATATATAAAAAAATAATGTAAATAAATCCTTGGAATCTAGTACTAAAAGTATATAGCTTACTGCGATAAATGAGAATTAAACAAAAAACTTACGGTGCTGATTATTTACAGATTTTTATAGTTTTAAATTTACTAATTAGAACAAACATTTGTGATTTAACTTTTTTTCATTTTAAAATAAATTCTCACTGTAAACGCGATAGCTGTGGGTTCGATTCTCAAACAGGTAATGTTAAAACGTAATTAGTGGAAATTTATTTAATTTTCCCCCTAGAGTATACAAAGCGCTGCGTTGAGTTTCGCCATGCGATGCTTCAAGAATCGGGTGAAGAGGAGACCCAAAAGTATAATTTTCCTATACTGAACGCGGGATAAATCGTGAACCTGCGAAAAAAAATGTGCTATAATAATTTTAAGCTCTACACTACTGTAGAGTCTAGTGGTTACAGTTTTGTGTCAACACGTCCGACTATTTTGTTTTCTAGTTGTATGTATTGATACTAGTATTAAAAATTAGAATTAGATGTTTAAAAGAATGAATTTTCAGCTAAAAACTTGAATAGTTTAATACTATAAGAGAAGATGGGTTTAACCTAGTAATAAGACATCCTATGCACCGCCGTAAAAAGGGTAGAGGGACTTAAGGCCGTGCTTACTTTTGTTACCAAAACAACGAAATAAAAATAATTCATTACCTCGATTAGGAATCGAATTCAAAACAATCGCGCTTATAGTCAGACACTGACCCGTAGTTCTTTTCTTTTTAAGCCAAGTTTCTGTAAATATTCTTAACTGCTAGGTGCTACATTATTAAAATATGAAACTATCAATGACATTACTGAGTTTAACATACATTAAACACCTTTAATTAATATCATATTATATATCTTTTCTCTTTTTATTTTGATCTAGTTAATATTCTGGACAAATAAAAAGAAATCTTTAATATTTTTAAACCGTAAGCCGAAAAATTACTTTTTAATATATTTATTATTTCAAAAAGTCTTCCTTTTTGATTTGGCTCTATATTCGACAGCTACATTTTTTCAATGTGTCCGTCGATTTCTCCGTCATTTGTGAACCAATTTCAAATATTGATAAAAAAAAAAAATCAGCTTCACGCTGTATCCCGCACACAGCAGGGTAGGCAGAGAGAACCTAGTGTTAAGACACTCCGTTCCCCACTTTCTGCCGAATTCTGGAGGCATTGCGTGTTGAGTGGCAGAACTCAACGCCGCGCTTAACCTCGACACCAGAGCGAGGAAATGTAAATATAAATTTAAGTAAATATTTCATCTCCTCGAGTGGGGATTGAACCCACAACCAGTCGGTTTTACAGTCACACCTTGTGCCGTTGCGCCACGACCGGCCTCAAATATTGATTTTAATAATTATTTTTATTTCCCAGCATTGGCAAGACAAAGCGCGGTGTTGAGTTTCGCCACCTAACACGCTATATCCCAAAATTAAGGGGAATGTCTTAACGCTAAATTACTCTGCCTTAAGAAGATGCGTCACTTTATAAAGAATACACTTTTATAATAAAATTACGTTAGAAATGTCACGCGGAAGTCAATTTATCATTTTCCTTCGCGTACTACGTCGGCTGACATTTAAAATAGCTAGAAGAACATTTAATTATTATGGCAAAATTAAAATGATTTCATAGAAATGATTCATATTTATTTATCAATTATTTGAAATGGAATAAGTTTATTGATGGAGTGTAGACGATCGGAAAAGTAAAAGTAAAGTTTTTTGTTTGAAATTAAAAATATTTTTTTTAAAGGAAAATTTTCAGTAAAAATATTGTTAAGCAAATAAAGCTGTCGCCCAATTTTAAATACTTTATTAAAAAAAAAAGAAATCTATTATAATAGCAGCTTTAGAGCAGGAGGAATGGAAGTGTCTTAATAGTAACAGAGTATCTTAACACTCGGTTCCCTCCCTATAGTAAACAGAATACTTCACTCTGAAAACCAAAAAAGAAACAATTTCTTGAAAATTGGCCAGTGCATTCAGAACGGAGAGTTCTAACCTTAGCTTTCTCTGCTTCCCTGTTATAAACGAAATATAGCATAAAGTAAAAAAAAAAGATTGTAAAAAGATAAAACCCGCTAGTATACCTATATATCCCAAACAATATGCAAATAGTAAATTAATTTACCAACTTTCACAAAATCAAATAAAAGCTTACATTAAGGGGAAAAGAATTCGTACCCTCAGAACCAAGAGATGGGTAATTAGATTTCGATCAAAGTGAAAATAAGAGAACTTTGCACTGACTGCTACTGCTTTTGATCTTAAGCATTCGGCCCAATGTTACAAAAAGTTTGGCTAATTTGGGCAAGGTTGACGGTTTTATACGCTTTTAGACGTCCTCGTTGTATACTTTATTTGATGAGATAAATATACATCATATTCTATAATATATATATACTTTTATTTTAAATTTTCACGCATTTTTTTACTTAAATTCCCATAACAGCAATTAAATAAATGTGTTATATTATAGTAGGGTAGTCAGAAATAACCCGGAAAGTCTAATCTTAAGACCGTGCCCGTTAATATACTTCTGTTATACAAAATTAAAATAAAAAAAAATAATAAATCAGCTTTACGCTGTATCCCGAACGCAGCAGGGTAGGCAGAGGGAACCTAGTATTATGACACTCCGTTCCCCTCTTTCCGCCGAGTTCTGGAAGCATTGCGTGTTGAGTGGCGGAACTCAACGCCGCGCTTTGCCTCGACACCAGAGCGAAGAAATGTAATTATAAATTTAAGTAAATATTTAATTTCCTCGAGTGGGGATCGAACCCACAACCAGTCGATTTTACAGTTACACTTTATGCCGCTGCGCCACTAATAGCCTCAGCCTTCTGTTATACACATAGCACAAAATCTACACATGAAATATAATCCACGTAATATTCATATCAAGAACATACAAATATTAATTAGCCTCTGTTATGACGTATTTGAGGTACGCCCAAAACGTACTCAATGGCTGTGTTTTCACGCAAAAAAGTAGCTTCACGCTGTATCCCGCATATAGAGGTATAGACAAAGATTTTATTAGTGTTGGGACACCCCCACTTTGGGTAAAAAGTGAAGTTGTTTTTTGGTTGTTCTGTGTACATATTCAAATGCACGAGCTTATTATATGAGCATTTATCTTTACTATTAAATTGCCAATTCGATACTTGGTTATATTTGTTTAAGAGTAGATGGAGAAATAATTTAAAATTGTATATTTACTTTGTGGATCAACTTCGGTGAGGTTATTTTAAGAACAATTACTATTTTAAGATTAATCCGATAATTTAACTTATAGGATCATAGAAATATTTCGGCGTCCTTTTCTCAAGATTATTTATCTCGAGATTATGTGGGTCTATCGAGTTGAAATTTTTATCAAATCTTAAAGTCAATGGTCCCTTAGAGCACAGAAAAAAATTAAGCTTTTAAGTCAATCAAAAGATACTATACGTTACGATAAGATACGAATAGGTACGAAGCATATACGCATCATTTTTGTTATGTTTTTTATAAAATTCGCCTCGTAATTATAACCCGAACAGTGAGTACCTACGACAAAATTCGGCGTGAAGTAACAACTTACAATGAAAATAAAGATAAAAATGTGAAAAATGAAAATTTCTAAATATGTCATAGAAAAAATATTACAAACTAATATTTACAGTTTAATTTATACAAAAAGCAAACTTTAGTTGGTTAACTTTATTCACCTCATAATCAAAACCTGAATGTAGATATTTCCTGTAGACCTATAATTACGAAATTTGACAAAATGTTCTATTTTATACTACTACATTCGTCGAAGCTCCACGTCAATCCTAATATATTTTCAAAATAAATATCTCCTGTTGATACTTGTCTTCTTACTCCGTTATATGTGAATCACATTGCGGAGCTGAAAAAATTGAGGCCGTCGTTGTGCAGTGGGTCAGTGTGTGACTGTAAAAGCGACGGTGGTGTGTTCGGTCTCGACAAGAGAAAATGCTTGTATATCACCGTTTGTATGTTGTTGTGTTTGTGCTTATTTGCTTTTAATTTTATATAAAAATAAATTAAAATTTTACTATAATCCTTATATAAATACTACCTTTATATAACGTAATGCTATAAATATTTACTATATATCCAATATGTGCACGTTGAAACATCGTTAAATTTTATTAAATTACATGGCGTGGCTATTAATACTTCGGATTATATTCCGTTTAGGTTTAAATTTTGAATATTGTTGTAAAGCGTTCGTAGCTTAGCTGTCCAGAACGCTACACATCAGAGCTCGATCCGACGGGATATCTCTTCGTCGAATTTGGAATTCCTGGAATCTAGCTGGACTGTTTGTCCCAGGTATATGTAATGACCTACAAATTCGTCATACCGTTCTCAAAGCCAAATGCAGCAGGTACATGGACATTTTAAATAATTTTCATTTAGTTCATGTTTATCTGCTGTGATTTACTAGCAACGTGTTCACGTCTTCTATAGTCTCATCAAGTTTCTACTGTATCATATCATCAACAAAATAAAGGTGTAAGGTAATCATCATTGATGTGGAAGCCGTGTGCTTTTTAGTCTAAAAGCTAGAAAATAGTGGAAAAATAACGTCTCACTTCTCGTTGCAGTAGGAAAGGATTAGATTTCTATTTCAGTAATCGAACTGACATACTTGAGACCTTTGAAAAGACTGCCGCATCCAGATCTGTCAAGGCAATTGGTAAATTTATCGATATTTTTGGACTTTTGTATAAATTGCCGCAGCATATTAATGTGGTCTATGGTACTATAATAATTTTGGAAACCGACTTGACTTCTGGACTCTTGAAAACAAATTGTAAATGAAAATAATAAAGGCCTGTTTGGAGGAAAAGAACAACCTCACCACCACTCCGAGGTCTTTGCGTTTTGCCTTTAAACAAATATTTTTTTTATTGATTTTATTCAAATATACATACAGTATAAATACAAAAATATTGACTCGATTGTTTTTTTGTTTTTAATAATAAAAATGTAACCCGTCCCGTGCTTCTTGGAAATCAATAAGATGCTTCTACGCAGAAATATGTTCTAGATATCATTATTACACAGAACGACAGATACTAGGATGTCACAGTGAGAATGAAAGAGAACGTGTTCAACTAGTTTGGTCACGTCGAACGAATTAGTGATGAAAGAATGGCTAAAAGATTTGTGAAAGAAAAGTGTGAGAAGAGAGAGAGAAGTAGGTTGATCTTCGAAAACATTAAAACAAATAAAAACTTCGAAAACGTATCAAAGATACTGGAGTATTGAAAAAATGTATGACTATAAAAGCAACGATTGTAGATTCGATTCCTAGTCAGGGTTGATTATATTCATTTCTAAGCCTAAGAAGAGACAACCCACGGCATTAAGTTTTGCTATTCAACACATAATAACTCAGAAATAGAGCGGAAAGTAGGAAAAAGAGTGGGCATGCAGAGAAAACTTCGCCGTTCACCAGTTCCCACGTACATTTGCATGTGGCAACAGTGGCGAAATTTAAGCAGAATGAGGAAACGTAAATTTTAAATAATTCTTTCCCCCAAGTGGGAATCAAACCCAGAACCGTTGCAATTGATGGCCTTTACTTGTTTATGTGGATTTTATTGAAGGCGGTAGTGATAAGAAACTCCGTTGTATTCACTTTTAACCCGATTTCATTCTTCAGTTTTTAATTTATCTATCCAGACCAAGGAAAATATTTTTTTAGCCATATATTTGTCAGAATACATGTGCGTGGGTCGGGGACCATCTTTTTTATAGCTTTACGTTGTATCCTATATATAGTAGGTTAGAGCTTAGTGTTAAGACACTCTGTTCTCCACTTTCCGTCCAATTTTCGATACTTAGCAAGTTGAATGGAAGAATCCAACGCCGCAGATTGTCTTCGAGACAGAGAAATGGAGAAAATGAAAATAATTCATTCCTCGCATGGGTCCAACCCATAACCGCGTGTTTACAGTCAGAAGTAGTGCCACTACGCCAACACGACCGCCCCAACCAATTTTGCTTCTATATTTTAATACAATTATCTTACACTAGTGGACACGCGCAGCTTCGCCCGCTTATTTGGACACTTAGGGGTGAATTCTAAAAAAACCACGAAACACGTGTTCAATAAAATATTTTTAAAAGTCTGAATTATTTTTTTTATAAAAATCGGTGGTGATCTTAAATTTTTTCCATACAAACTTGCAACCCCTTATTTGCACCCTTAGGGGGTGAATTCTAAAATACCATGAAATACGTGTTCAATGAAATGTTTTTAAGAGTCTGAATTTCAAATTTTATAAAAATCGGTGCCGATTTAAAAAAAAATCCATACAAACTTTCAACCCCTATTTCATCCATTTAGGGTTCAAATTTTTCAAAATCCTTTCTTAGTGGATGTTCAGAATATGAAATAAACATCTGCCCAAATTTCACGTTTCTACCATCAGCGGTTACGGCTCTGCGTGCGTCTTACCTCAGTCAGTCAACACAAGTCCTTTTATATATATAGATATTAATTTGAATCTACGACCGCCCTCTACATACTGCGTTTCGCATCAGGTAATGCCGGGCTCCGGAGCCTAAACCACCTTACAGGCAGGCAACGCACCTGCAGCTCCTCTGGTGTTGCACGGGGTCGTGGGCGGCGGTGATCACTTACCATCAGGTGACCCGAACGCTCGTTTGCCTTGTCTTTTCCATAAAAAAAAAATACTGCTAACACATCTATTTCTAAGCAATTACAGTCTACAGTGTAAAATTTAGCATATTCGAAAATATGTTGCGAAACAAGCATAAGGAATTGTTAAAATTAATTATAAAGCGTGTCCAACCAGCTATTTATGTGCCTTTTAAGCTTTAAGAGAGATTAAATTAATTTAATACTTAGTTTTACCACATAGTAAGTACTAAAAAAAATATCGTTCACAAAATAGTAGTACAATTTCATTTTATGGTAAAAGTTTAAAAATATATGTATATTTTAACTTTTATAACATTTTGGCATTTAAAAATTATATTTTTGTTGATGAAGCCTTCGTGGTGCGGTGGTATAGCGCATAGTCAGACTATAAACGTGACTGTTGTGGGTTTTATTCCAACTCGGGGGAATAAATAACTTTTATTTTATCGCTCTTATCTCTTATACCACGCTGTGGCGAGTAAAAATAAAAAAAAAAACCGAGAGACCTTGAAAGAGTTCTACCCTCTTAGTTATTCGTTTAACCAAACAGGTGAATCTGTAGGTTAAAGTTAGTATTCCCTAAATATTTAGATCTTTAAAATATATTAGCGAACTACGCACGGCTTCGACCGCTTATATTTACCAATTAACTTATGTAAAAATCTAATTAAACAAAATCGCACTCTATGATTTATGTTAATGTATATTAGTTATATTACTGTAAACTTTCATCATCATTTCCTTTCATCAAAATGTGTTCAGTAGTTTTTGCTTGAAAGTGGGACAAACATCCATCGTCACAAACTTTCACAATTATAATATTAGTAGGATTATTAATTGAAAACTAAAATAAGCTTTAATTAACTCAGAGGCCAGTCGTGGCGCAGGGGCACAAAATGTGACTGTAAAACCGAGTAGTTGTGGATTCGATCCCCACTCGAGGAGATGAAATATTTATTTAAATTTATATTTCCATTTCTTCGCTCTGGTGTCGAGGCAAAGCGCAGCGTAGAGTTCTGCCACCCAACACGCAGTGCCTTCATAATTCACCAGAAAGTGGGGAACAAACTTTGTTCCCCACTTTCTGGTGTTCAACAAAGTGTCTTAACACTAGGTTCCTTCTGCCTAGCGTGCTGTGTGCGGGATACAGCGTAAAGCTGATTTATTTATAAATTTAATTAACTCATAGCTTTAATATCATATTTAAATGGCCAATAAACTTAGAAAGGTCAGTATCATCAATTCGATGGGAAGTCAACAATGAGTTGAGTGGCACTTCTGCAAAAAAAAGCCCGAAGGGAAACTAGACAATTGTCTTTTAAAATTTATTTTTTTACAATATCTTTAAGGTCATCTAGTTTTAAAGACCATAATTTTTTTATCATATGACTTTTTAATAAAAAAAACAGCTTCACACTTTTTCTTTCTTAGTGATAAGACATTCCGCTCCCTATGTTCGAGACATTGCCCGTGGAATGGTGAAATACAATTCCGGGTCTTGTCTTCGATCCACAACCTTCGTGATTACAGGAGGAGTTCATATCACGATAGCAGGGTAGGCAGAGAGAACATGGGAACCTAGTATTAAGTTACCTCGTTCCTATTTAGACAATTCCGTTATCCAGAATTCTAGGAGCATTGCGTATTGAGTGGCGAAATTCAACGCTGCACTTTGCCTTGTAACCAGAGCGCAGAAATGAAAATATTAAATATTTCATTTCCTCGAGTGGAAATCGAATCCACAACTTGTTGCGTATACAATAACGCACTTGTACGATAAAATAAAAAGAAGAAAGATAAAGAGGCCAGTCGTGGCGCAGCGGCACGAGGTGTGACTGTAAAAACCGACTGGTTATGGGTTCGATCCCCACTCGAGGAGATGAAATATTTACTTAAATGTATATTTCAATTTCTTTGCTCTGGTGTCGAGGTTAAGCGCGGCGTTGAGTTCTGCCACTCAACACGCAATGCCTCCAGAACTCGGCAGTAAGTCGGGAATGGAGTGGAGGTTCCCTCTGCCTACCCTGTTCTGCGCGGGATACAGCGTGGAGCTGATTTATTTGATTTTAAGAAAGATAAAATAAACAAAAAAATAGCGTAAGACTTTTTCTAAGCTATCTTTGATTTATTTAGAAAAACAAATTTTAGACGAGTAGTAAAACGGAACGCCGTCGCTCACTCTATATAACGCTATCGGACGACAATACAATCTTCTCAACAGCGGCGCGGCGTGACCTTTGTAGCAAATGCTTTTACGTCTCTAGGGTATTATCTATTCAGTTTTTGCTGCAAGAGAATAGATGCAAATAAACATTTTTATACAATCACAAGTTGTACGTTCGAATCCTATGGGGGACGATTTATTTTTGTTTAGTCGCTCTGGTAATAAAACAAAGTATGACGGTAAATCCGCCATTCAAGACGAGGATTGGTCAGAAAGCGCGAAAAATAGTGTTTTGACACTACATTCTGTATGGCTACCCTGCTATTTGAGATACAACGTGAAGATATAAAAAAGAAATAGCATGATGAATAATATAATATTATATTACAGCTACTAGATACTAACGTATTTTGAACTCTGTTAAAAATTTCATATAAAAAAAACGGTCAAGTGTAAGTTGAACCTATTAGGGTTCCGTAGCAATTTCAAAGTTGTATGTCGACTGGAAGTACAATTTATATAAAAGTTATATAATTATATAAAAGTTGACAAACTTAAGATTGCGGGCGTATACACTCATCTAGTTTGCAATAAAATATATATAAATTTGTAATGATATTTTTTTATGAATTTTACCTATACATTGAAACTTTTCGGATGTTTTCCTTTATTTGTGTTGTAAGTTCTTACTTCGTGTCAAATTGTATAACTGAAGTAACCATAGGTTTTGTTACGCTTCGAATTTCATGCAAAATGAAGCAAAAGCGATGCATTAATGCTCGTATCTTTTGATTTCGTTAACTTAGAACCTTTTTATCTATATTCTAAATAATACAGTTTGACGCGATCTTGAAGTAAATGTTATTGATAAACAGACAGACGGACAAGACGGACAAAGTGATACTAAAAGGGTTTTGTTTTTATTCCTTTTTAGTTATAGAACTAGTTCTAAATCTAGTTTGTGTATCCAAACGGAAACATGAAGATACGAAACTCAAAAGTCAATTCAAGATACGGACCGCGTTCCCATAACTATCAAAAAACCATATCTTAAAATTACCATCTTAAGAAATTCTTTTAAGCAAGCAAAAAAGGTTTAAATTTTCAATCTGTAATGTTAACATTTGAAGTTTTTTCCATTTTCTGATCTAGATAACTTGCAAAGCGCGGCGTTAAGCCCCAAGCAATTTCTTTATTTTTGTTAAACAATTTGGAGTGTTCTAACACTACATTTTCTCTCTAAAAAACTATAGAAGATTTAAAAGTATAAACTTCCACAATAACTTTACTGTACAAGACAGCTGTCAGTTTTCACACAAGAAAATACCTATTTATTTCTATTATACTTATAAATATCGTATTATTAACATCGTTACCTTGACATTGTTATATTGATATTAAATCTTTTATTAAATTGATTGATGACGTAAGGAATATCCTCTAAACTTTTAATTATTAAATAAAAAAATTAAATAAGCTTCACGCTGTATCCCGCACACAGCAGGGTAGGCAGAGGGAACCTAGTGTTGAGACACTCCGTTCCCCACTTTCTGCCGAATTCTGGAGGCATTGCGTGTTGAGTGGCAGAACTCAACGCCGCGCTTAACCTCGACACCAGGGCGAAGAAATGGAAATATAAATTTAAGTAAATATTTCATCTCCTCGAGTGGGGATCGAACCCACAACCAGTCGGTTTTGCAGTCACACCTCGTGCCGCTGCGCCACGACCGGCCTCAAACTTTTAATTATAGTTGAACTTATCGAGGTTGACTTGATTGTTAGTTTGAATCTATCATAAATTATATAAATTTATATCCCTGTTGCGAAAGAAGTGCATCTTTGGGCACAGAGAGTCAACTTGTCATGCCTGAATATTTGGCATAAAATAGAGAACGGTAATACTAATAAATATTTCTCCTTAAACTCCTATCAACTCTCCTTGCACTTCTACATATTCTAGATATTGAGAAATTAGAGGCCAATGTTAAATTGCTATAATATATATATATATATATATATATATATATATATATATATATATATATATATATATATATATTTACAGAAACATTCAGTAATCCTTTTATTTACGTACGAAAAATATGTACCTATGATGACCATCCTAGGTCGCGCGTCAATAATAATCAAAATGTTCTTTCTCTAACCTTTTTTTTTGAGGTTAGTCGTGACGTGACTGTAAGTGCTACAGGTTGTGGGTTCGATTCCCACGATGCCGAGCAGAAGCGCGGCGTGAGTTCTGCCACTCCACATTCAATTCCTCCAGAATTCCACAGAAACGGAAGTCTGGGAACGGACTGTCTTAACATTAGATTACCAGGTTCCAGGATACAGCGTAAAGCTAAAAAAATATATTATTTGTTTACATGATATTTAACTTAAAATTTAATATAAGCAATAGTCACACCAAAATTTGATTTTACGATAAGCGACAAATAATTAATTACTCCCAATTTACTCTGAATAAGGCTGCTTTTAGGTATATATGTGGTGAATGTGATGTGACACACTTCCGAGACACATTTAGCAGGGCTGCCGGAACTTTATTGTTAGATCCATTGTTAGATTTATACATGACTTTTGACTTTTGACGCCGCCATGACTGACGGTGATTACAAATGCCCTTTCATTTGACGGAGTGTCAAACACGATACCATGACAAAAAAAAATATTACGTCATGACATTATGTCACGTAGAGGGCGCCACATTCAATTTAATCTAATGTCACATATCTTATAATCAGAGGACGATCTAGACGCTTCTAACAATACCTCATTTGTCAAGTTATACTAAGTAGTTTAGAAGTTATGAGTTAACAAATGAACATACATACATAATGACCAAAATCATAACCCTCCTTTTCGCTTTGACATAGTCGGGTAAAAATAGCAGTTCAGCAAAAATAAAATTATCGAAAAAACTAAAGCTTACCAACAGCTGTAACTATCATTTGCCAAGTATATAAATATATTTGGAAACAAGAAAAACTATATTATTTATGCGATACATTTGTTGTCTTGTGTAACTCAACATAACATTTAATATTAATATATTTTTTTAGCTTCTCGCTGTCTGTGTCACGCTTTACGGAGTAACTGAGTTCCTAATTTTTCGTCCAATTTTCGAGACATTGCGCATTGTGCGGATCTCAACGCTGCCGCAGAATTATTTCGTAGTATAATTATTTAATTTAATTCTAAACGAATAATAGTAGGCTCAAATCTATATTTGATAAAATGTTCACTAAAAAGTATGATGGTTCATTAAGTTCCTTTAGAAAAACGGCAGAAAGAACATAGTGTCAAGGCACTCCTTTTCTCACTTTTTGCCCAATTTTCGAATATTATGTGCGGATGGCAAAACTCAACTCAGTCTTGTTACCAGAGCGAGAAAATGTAAATAGTTCGTTGCCGGGAGTGGGAATCGAACCCACAAGGTCCCTTTTGCTCTAATATGCAAGATACATATATAATTATTATTCTTCAAGAGTAGGCTGTTTTGATACATTCTTCTAATTTGATTCTGGCGCAATAAAATTTGTAATCGTTTAAAGGAGTCACACGTAGAGAAAATAATAATATTAAGAAAATTTTATCAAAATTCTGCTATATTCATATATCTCTATATATAATAAAACAGTAAAAATATTTTGTCTGTACATTTAGAATTTTGACTGAAATGGGTATAGGGACACTTAAAAAGAATAATAAATAGAAAGCAAAAAAAAAATATTTTGAATTTTTGTCTGTCTGTATGTACCATAGATACATACACGTTAATCCCCGAAAGTATTGAACCAATTTACTTAAAAGTTTCACTAATTGCTTTTAATGCAATTGCAAGAAATTTAAGAGTAAATTTGATATTCAAAATTAAAAGTAGCTTAAAAAATATAATCTGCCTGACTAAATATCTTCCTTCCAACTATACCAAATACTAAAAAAATATACTTTAAAAGCTCGCCTTTTACATAGACAATTGAGTCCAATCGAGGTTAAAACTGCCGGGGACAAGTTTAAAATAGAAACCACTGGCCGGGCCAGTTCGCAATGGAAGGAACATTCGAAAGACAAAAGGAATGGCTAGATTCGTATTGTTTTGTTTAATTGTTTATTCTGATGGTTCAGTTGTTAAAAAGAGTAGTTGTAGATTATGAGGTTCTAGGTTTAAAGCTCGAGTGGAGCAAATTATAGAATTGCTTGTTCATAAAAAAAAAACAACCTCTTATTACGAAAGTTGTGCGGTCAGAGGAGTATAAAATTTGATAAAGTTATAGTTTATATAGAGAATATTCAATATAATGCCAATATTTTGTTAAAATAACACATAAAAAGAACTAACTTTAACATTTTTAAAATGTTATTCCACACTTAGGAAATAAAAATACTTCTTTAGAAAACGTATAAAAATTTGAACTTAGCGGGACCTGAACCCCCGCTTCCTGGAAACCGACCAGGAGGAACCCATGGCTTAGTGGCCTGGTCGGTTTCCAGGAGGCGCGGGTTCGGGTCCCGCTACGTTTAAATTTAATACGTTTTCTAAATAAGTATATTATGTTTGTCAAATACTAAAAACACTTTCATATGAAATGACGTAATATGTACACGTTGCTATGGTAACACGTATTTCACGCATCAAATGACTATCTATTATGCATACAATATTAATCAAAAAAACCTACTTAATAAAAAAAATATATCTTTTTAGATTTTGTTCGTGGTTTTGTAATTTACAAATTAAGCGCTTTCATTTCATACATAATATATTATATGGGCCATTTTGAATTTCGATTATTTCACAACAATTTCTCGACAATTATTCGGAATGTTTGGAACGGAGTGTTTTAGCACTGACTCCCATTGTCTCCCGGCTATATGCGGTATACTATATATATATAGCGTTAATATATTTCACTTTAATTTCAGCTTCACGCTGTATCTTGTGTGTAGTAGGTTAACCAGATGGAGCCTAGTGCCACTCAACACGCAATGTCTCCAGAATTCGGCAGAAAGTGGGAAACGGAGTGTCTTAACATTAGGTTCCCTCTGCCTACCCTGCTGTATGCGGGATACAGCGTGAAGCTGATTTATT
The DNA here is from genome assembly GCA_021202915.1 of Heliconius himera. Lineage (NCBI taxonomy): Eukaryota > Metazoa > Arthropoda > Insecta > Lepidoptera > Nymphalidae > Heliconius > Heliconius himera. The sequence continues at coordinate 128,570 of JAJHJA010000657.1, forward strand.
TATTTTATTTTATCTCATTTGTTCAATTTTAATTAAGGAGAATAGCATTGAAAAACATTGAAAATCAATTAAATTGAATTGAAACTCGCTTCATTTATTTCGAGCAGCAACTGGTAGACAATTTCAGCTGTTGAATCAAAACAGTTTTAATGATGCTTTACTTACTTTCATCTCGACCAGAGCGAAATAAGATTTAATTATTTTTTATTTATCGTTGTATTTTCGTAAAAAGTGTGAGAAAAATACGTCTAGGTTATCGTGGCACCCAATACAGCTGACAGCGTCTGATTTCGCTTCTGAGGCAGCGGTTGTGGGTTCGACTCCCACTCAGAGAAATAAATTACTTTTATTTCCTTGATCTGGTCACAGGACAATGTGCGGCATGTATTCACCGTGTTATATCTCAAAAATTGCACGAAAAATAGGGAAAAAGTATTTGAGTATCTGAACACTGGGCGCCCTTTGGAATATAGGGTGAAGAAGATAAAGTCAAAATTATAAATGTTAAAGGATTCCAGATATAAAGCCTTTTCTATAAAATTAAATCACTTCTAATAGGCGACAGTTATGATTTAAATCATATAATTGGTAATATTTAATCTAATATTTAATCCTATAATAGCTAATAATTAAGCAAGGAAATAAAACATTCAATATTTTCATTTCCTCGCTCTGGTAACGAGCCAAAGCGCTGCGTTGAGTTCCGCCACTAAATACGCATTGCTCCCGGAATTCAGAGGAAAGTAGGGATTAGAAGTGTTTCAACACTAGGTTCCCTTGCTCCCTATGCCTACCCTGCTATGGACATTCCATACATGAAGCGAGAAGCTAAAAAAATATGTATTTAAAGTTGTTCAAAATAGTACCACTACAATATTTCCACTAAATTATTAAAAAAATCCTTACTAAAAACAGAAATTTCCGAGAATATATAAAAAAATAATATAACCTTACTATTAAAAATACATAATATTAATAAAATGAAACAGTTCAAAGTATGCAATATTAAATCGTCTGCATACAAAGATAATCCGCACATAACGTCCGATTAAACTGAGTAGCCCTCTCGTAAGCTCGTGGACTGCATTATTACATTTTTAATATATGTAGCTTTAATATTTTTTTTTTACTTCTATATATATTGTACTTATTGCTGAAAGACCGGAAGTGTCTTGATGGGAATAGAGTGTCTTAACGCTAGGTTCCCAGGTTCCCTCTATCTACACTGCTATATGCGGAATCAAGCGTGAAGCTATTGTTGAAAAAGTACTGTGGGTATACGAGTACTTAAGGCCTGGAGGAATTGAAACATTTAATATTTTCATTGAGGCCAGTCGTGGCGCAGCGGCACGAGGTGTGACTGTAAAACCGACTAGTTGTGGGTTCGATCCCCACTTGAGGAGATGAAATATTTATTTAAATTTATATTTCCATTTTCTTCGTTCTGGTGTCGAGGTTAAGCGCGGCGTTGAGTTCTGCCACCCAACACGCAATGCCTCCAGAATTCGGCAGAAAGTGGGGAACAGAGTGTCTTGGCACTAGGTTCCCTCTGCCTACCCTGTTATGTGCGGGATGCAGCGTGAAGCTGATTTTTATTTAATAATTTCATCACCTTGTTCTAGTAACGAAGGATGGCGGTGTTGAGTCACGGCACTCATCACGAATTTAAATTGAAGAAGAATTTGGCAGAAAATGAAACAAGAAAATGTTCTAATGGAGAGCGGAGAGTCTCAATTCAATTTATTCATTGCCTAACCTGCTATATGCGGTATACAGAGGAAAGCCAAAAAAAATATAAATAAATAAATTTACTTTGAAAATCAAACTAACAACGTCTCAGTATCTCAGCTCATTCTTCAGCGTGTTTCTTAACTTAGCAAACAAACTCGAGCTGTATCGAGAACGTGATAGTGACTGATCCGAGGTATAACTGAGTGTAGCTTTTGAAGGACATTTTTAATGTAAAACTTGAATAAATATAAAGAATGTAAAGAAGGAAAAAATATAGAATATTTAGGGAGGGAAAAAGATAGAATTTTTTCGGTTAGCAAGATTTACTAGTAAAATATAAGGTTTACCAATAGGTATAAGGTTTTTTAGCTTAACACTGTATCCCCTACTAGTGTTAAGACACTTCCGTTCTGAACTTTCCGCTGAGTTCTGGAGACATTGTGTGTTGAGGAGCTAAACGCTGCAACCACACTTACATAATTAACATTAATTAGCATTCTAGGTTTCTGAGGCCAGTCGTAGCGCAGCGGCACGAAGTGTGACTGTAAAACCGACTGGTTGTGGGTTCGATCCCCACTCGAGGAGATGAAATATTTACTTAAATTTATATTTCCATTTCTTCGCTCTGGTGTCGAGGCTAAGCGAGGCGTTGAGTTCTGCCACTCAACACGCAATGTCTCCAGAATTCGGCAGAAAGTGGGAAACAGAGTGTCTTAACACTAGGTTCCCTCTGCCTACCCTGCTGTGTGCGGGATACAGCGTGAAGCTGATTTGATTTCTAGGTTTCTGTTAACTGAAACCCTAAATACTGAAATTTTCTCTAAAATTTTTTTTATAACTATTAGGTGTGCCAATAACGGACTAGTATATGACATGTCAAAAGATGATATACAACGTTCACGGAAATGGACACAAGCCAAAAAAACAGACAAAATTGATAGACAGCAGATATTGCACGCGGTGAATAAACTATTCGTTCATATTTAAACGACAACTGAAATGAATATTCTAGTTTTTTTGTATTCTTTCTTTTTTTCAATTTCACGCTGTATCACGCATGTAGCAGGGTAGGCAGAGGGAGCCTTGTGTTAAAGCACTCCGTTCGCTACTTCCTGGCAAATGGTCGAGGTACTACATGTTGTAGCGGGACTCAACGCCGCGCTTTGCCTCGAAACCAAAGCGAAGAAATGAAAATATTAAATTTTTCATATCCTCCAGTGGTGATCGAGCTGGTTGCGTTTATGTCACACGCTTGTGCGTTGTTGGCGCAGGGGCCAAAACTGGCTTAATTTTTTTTTTTTATATTTATTTTTTGGACTTCATGTTTCTTCTTCTGTATGATAGGGAGGGCAGAGTAAAGATAAATAATACTCTCAGTTACCCTCTTTTCGCCCAATTTTATTTAAAATTGTGTATGTCAGCCCTTCAGTCTTAGCGCGTTTTGGATTATCAGAGCAGAAAAATAAAAATAATTAAAATATAATTATTCCTCCAATCAAAGATTGAACCCATAAACATTGATTTTATAGACACTATGCCACAATAACCTCATGAAAAAATTAAAAAAAAATTAAATTAAATTAGCTTCACGCTGTATCCCGCACACAGCAGGGTAGGCAGAGGGAACCTAGTGTTAAGACACTCCGTTCCCCACTTTCTGCCGAATTCTGGAGGCATTGCGTGTTGAGTGGCAGAACTCAACGCCGCGCTTAACCTCGACACCAGAGCGAAGAAATGGAAATATAAATTTAAGTAAATATTTCATCTCCTCGAGTGGGGATCGAACCCACAACACAGTCTTACAGTCACACAGTTTTACAGTCACACCTCGTGCCGCTGCGCCACGACTGGCCATATATGAAAACGTATATGAAATATAATAGTTAATTATTACTAGCTACGATACAAATGATAGAGGTCGATAAGATTGATGATTATTTAATTTTTCTAAGTGGAATATTATGTACTCAAACATACCTATACCTAAATGCGTGGAACGTTATATTGCTTCGGTGTCTATTTTTAACCGACTTCTGTAAAAGGAGGAGCTTCTCAATTCGACTATATATTTTTTTTTTATTTTTTTATTTTTGTTACCTAAGTCGTTATGTTAGAACTTTCAACTGAGTGTACAGATATTGATGGTTCTTTTTTTATTTGGTTGGTGGTGCTTTTCGTGTGATTCCAATTTTTATTTGGTTTAGTTTTTAAAATGCCATCCATGCATACATATTTTTTTGAAGTCGGTATTATTTTTTGTTAAAAAATAAATAAAAGCTTAAATATCCATTAGGCATATGTAAAATATTCTTAAAATTATAAAATTTCACACGTTGCGCTTACATCCAATAGTTACAAATTAGAGAATCTAAATCTAACTTCAGTGGAAACTCCATACGTGACATTTTTTTTTCTAACGGTTGTTGCGATTAAGAAAGAAATTGCGAAACTAAACACCCCATGCGTTTAGTTTCGCAATTTCGGCGATAAGGTTAGGTCTTATAAGAATAGGTTTTTTCTGCATACACAGTAAGATGATCACTAATAGTTATGTGACAGTCTAATCTAATATAATTAAATATCTTATAATTTTTTGTTAATTTTTTATTATTTTATTTATTATAACAATGTAATTATTTAGTATATCTTTGTATCAGCTTCAGTTGCATCCCGCACACAGATGGATAGGCAGAGGGAATTTATTGTTAAGACACTCCATGCCTCATATTTGGTCGAATTCTGGAAGCTTTGCTTCGAAACAGGAGAGAGAGAGAGAAATGAAAAAACTCACAACCTTTTGGTTTTTCCTACAAAGTTATATTTTTAAAAATATTTTCATATACACTTAAAAAAAATACTAAATCAGTCAACACAGTGTCAAAATAAACGTATTTCAATACACGCGAGACCGATTTCAATATATCAACGGAAACATATCAATTAGGGGCGACGTATGTGGGAGCTTTGCTACGGTTAAGTATTTACAGATGTAGAAAAATTACTTAACATCAATACAGTTAAGTAAACTTGTATATACATATGTATATGTTATTTAGTGTTTTTTTAATAAAAAGATTGGTTATTTCTGATTATTTCTTTACTTTTTTTTAGCTTGATGGCGTAGTGTTCATTCCCATAGCTCCATTTTACACTCCAATGTGACTCCACTTCCGTGTTAAGTTGCGGAATTCTACGCCGCATTTGTGTTTGGAATGGAAACAAATTCTGGGGGGTTTTATTCAGCATCACATAGGAGGGTAAGCATAAGGTTCCCAGGATCCCTTTGGCTACTCTGCAATGTGTGACATAAAGCATGGAACTAAAAAAGTTAACTTACTAACCGAAAATCTAGACACCTCGTCCTTTAAGGTAAAATATATAATACTACATTTATCTTTTTATTTAAAATTGTTTTGCAAATCTTCTATATTTCCAAGAAAATATTAACGTCTTATGCTAACGTTATGAAACTTCTACAATTTAAACAAAGACTTGAAATTTCATGCTCGCGGTTCACCGCAACTGAAAATAACAAAATTGTTTTTAACAGTGGCTTCTTTACTTTATGTTATAATGTTCAAGTAATTAATTTTAATTAAAATCACTACACTATAACCTTAATGGATAAAAATATGAAATAAAAAGACAGTTAAAAAAGCAGCTTTACGTTTTTTCCCGCATAGCGGTATAGACAAAAAACTTAATATTTTCATACTGTATTCTCCACTTGCCGTGAAATTTTTGAAACATTGCGTGTTGAATGGCGGAACTTAACGCCAGTCTTCGTCTAGAGGAGCGGGTAATTGCATATAAATTTAATTTTATTATTTCCCTCCCTACCTCTCAAAGGACCCAACATGCCAAACTCTAACGTTTTATCCCACCTAATTCCGACTGTGTATTGCCTATCGGTTATTCGATAACGGAAGAGTTTTGTGTACACTATTATGTATTTATATAGATTTAATTCTTAGATAGACTGTAGAGAAAGTAGAGTAGAGTTTAAATAGAAAATAAACTTACAAAATTCTAACTTTAGAGACCAGTAGAGGCGCAGGGGCACAAGCATGTGACAGTAATGCGACAGGTTATGGGTTCGATTCCCGCTTGAGGAAAATAAATATTTCATATTTCCATTTTCTTCGCTCTTGTGTGGAGGCACAGCGCGGCATTGAGTTCTGCCAGTCAACACACGCCTCTAGAATTCGGTGGAATATTGCGAATTGCGATTCTTTTTTTTTTGGAGAGCGAGGTACAGAGTGTCTGAACACTAGGTTCCCTCTACCTACAATGTTGTGTGCAAGATATACTTAACAAAATACCCTAATTTCGAATATCTGTGTATATAAGAAAACGTAGTTTAACCAACTAACTATATCAGTAGACTGCCAGCCATACATTACATACAAGTACCCTTTACAAGCAAGCAGTTCAGCATATATTATACTACAATGCCGTAGTCATCAATCATGAATGCCATTAGAGCTCGATCCAAATACCTTAGCTGGATTCGCAACGATACGATGCAACCCTTTAGGTTAATCATATTTTGAGATATTTTGAAATATGTATATTTCTTATTAGTCTTATATTGTATCTTAGTTATATATAGTAGGGTAGTTAGGTAGATAGAGGTGTCAGAGGGAACCTAGTGTTAACACACTCCGTATCTCGCTTTCCGAAAAAAAAATAGTGTTGAGTGGTAAAACTAAGCTTGTAATAAGTGTGTAAGAATTTCTACGTAGCTGGATGAGAACGTACGGTTTAGTGAATTTTCAGGAGACGCGGGTTCAAATCCCGCAACGTTAATTTTTTCATACGTTTCGTTTCGTCGTTTTATACGTAAAATTATTTACCTCGAACCAGTAGTTCCTGAGCTAAACACGTTCAAATAAACAAACTCCTCAGCTTAATAATATTAGTATAGGTAATTAATGATAATTAACATTAAGCAACATTCTAGTTTGAATAGAATCCGAAATGATAAGTTGAATCTCTTTGTTGATTAGCTGTAAGGACAAGGGTCTTCATCAAATTTGACTTAATTAAGCAAGTGGATGGATGGTATTCTATTAATAGCATAGTTGAAATGTTTAAATAATTATTGTGTTATTGTTAACACAGCGGCTGTGGGTTCGATTCAAATTCGGGGAAATGATATACATTTTTGGAGGCCAGTCGTGGCGCGTTTGGCTGTGAACGTTGTGGGTTTCTATTCCCACTCGAGGGTATAAAATATTTAATATTGCTCTACGTTCTGGTATCGAGGCATAACGCGGAGTTGAGTAGTTTTCAGCGACAGCACTCAACACACATTGCGTCCAGAATTTAACGGAAAATGGGGAACGGAGTGTCTTAACGAGTGTTTCAATTGACTTTTTAAATTATAATGTAAGTGTAATAAAGATCAAGTTTAAATTTTTAATTAAAATCTATAGTTTATAGGTAGTTACCAAAGAATAAAATAGGTTAAATTTATATTTAATTTCATAAGAAATGAGTATTTTAAAACTTAAGTTTGTGAGCGTATGCAACCTTTATAAATTATTATTCCGCAGATCCGGCGGAAAATGTGGAATGAAATGTCTTAACACTAGGTTAGGCGAAACTCAACGCCGCGCATTACGCGCGAATACAGCGTGAAGCTAATATTTTTTCTTTTGATTTACCCTAACTAAAATAAAGATTACTGTTGTTCGTTTCAAATCGGCAAACAATAGAATCTGATAAATGACTATCAATCCTGATAACAAAGCAATCAGTGTAGAAAAGGTTTAGCCTTAAAGCGATTTCATTGTGGGTCGGCATGTTGATCTTTGTAATTATTACTAGTTATATAACTAAAAATCCTACTACTACTAAGGCCAGTCATGGCGCAGGGGCACAAAGTGTGACTGTAAAGCCGACTGGTTGTGGCTTCGATCCCCACTCGAGATGAAATATTTGCTTAAATGCGTCGAATTCTGCCACTTAACACGCAATGCCTCCAGAATTCGGCAGAAAGAGGGGAACGGAGTGTGTTACACTAGGTTCCCTCTGCTTATCCTGCTGTGTGCGGAATACAGCGTGAAGCTGATTTATTTTTTTATATATATAACTAAAGATGTCAGTATTCGGAGGCCAGTCGTGGCGCAGGGATAGACGTCCATCTATAAACGTTGTGGATTTGATTCCCCACAGTTTCACGCTGTATCCCTCATACAGCAGGGCAGGCAGAGGACACCTAGTGTTAAGACACTCCATTATTCACTTTCCGCCTAAATTTTTGAGGCACTGAGTGGAGGAATTCTATTGGAGGTGGTTGGTGCCAGAGCAAAGAAATCGATATATTAATAAATAATAAACGTTATATTACCCTTGTGTCTCTGTGCCATGACGGCTTCAATTAAAGAAAATGAAATATGAAATGTTTTTATTTCATTGCTCCGAAGTAAAACGCGGCGTTGAGTTCTGCCACTTGACACGCACAGCTTCGAAAATTGGGTGGAAAGTGGAGAACGGAGTATCCTCATACTACTTTCCTCTACAAGCCTTTAAAAACTTAAAATAAAAAGCAAAATTGAATAGGTAACATTTATATAGATTTTAGCTGTTTCTTCACTCCCAAAGGCTGTTACACGAAACTAATATAAAGAACATGACATATGATTTGACATATTTTTTCATATAGAATGATTAAAGGTGTAGAAATATAAAATATTAATATATTTTATTATCAATATCTCTAGTTTACAGCTGTGCTGTCGTGATACAGCGGTACAGCGTGTGGCTGTAAACAAGGGCTTTGGGTTCGGCTTCCACTAGAGTGAAAAAAATATTTTTATTCCTTCGCTCTGGTATTTGGTACAAAGCATTGCGTTGAGTTCCGTCACTAAAGCATGAAAAAGGATGAAAATTCTCTCATATAGTAGGAAAGTATCTCTCATGTAGTAGGAAAAGCAAATGGAGCCTAGTGCCAAGACACTCCACTCGTCACTTTCTTTTTGGAGGCCTTTTATTTGGAGAAATTGCGTGTTCAGTAGCGGAGGCGAGGACACTAAAGCGAGGCGAATAAAAAACATTAATTATAACACGCATTGTCTCTAAAACTTCAGAGGAAAGTGAGGAACGGAGCCTCTACTAACACTGGGTTCCCTCTACATATCCTGCTATATGCAGGATACTGTGTGAAGCCGATTTTTCCTTTATAACTAGATTGCTAGCAAATGTGTCTGTGTGATCAGAATGATTTGGTTTGGAAATTAAAAAAAAATATTTATATTTCGCATTAGCAAGGTAGGCAGAAGGAATCTAGTGTTAAAACACTTCATTCTATACTTTCAGAAATTTCGATATATTGCGTGTTGAGTGACAGAACTCATTGCCGTGCTTTGTATTGTTACCATAGTCAGGAGTCGAGGCCACAACCGTCGCGTTCACAGTCACACACTGTGTTACTGCTTTTTTGAGGCCATCGTGGCTGACTGGAGGCCGTTGTGCAAGCGTGCGACTGTAAACGGGATGGTTAAGGGTTTGATTCTCACTCGGAGGAACAAAATCTTCAATATTTTCATTTCTAAAAAAAAATATGTGGAATACAGCGTGAAGGTAGAAAAAGTAGTGTAATAACATAACAGCTGACTGTAAACATGATAGTTGTGAGTTCGTTTCCCACCCGGTACAATTCGCAATTTCTCAAATTTAAGTGGAAAACTAACTAACTAGCTAACAAAAAAGATTGAACAGCAGTCATGCACAAATAAAAAAAACTGGTCAAGTGAGAGTGGGACTAACTGAGGGTTCCGTAGGTAAAAGTACCACTAATAAAAATTTACACATTTCAATTTGTCTATTGGTCTATAAATATTTATAAATTTCAATTTTTCCCGTTATTTTTATTGTAAGTTCCCGCTTCATGCTAAATATCATAACTATAAGTCCACGAGAAATATTCTATGCGGGTAGCCTAAAATGCAGGAAAAAATATGTATAAACACTCTTATCTTTTGATTGCGTTGACTTAGAATCTTATTTAAACCGTACCTTAATATACTATTTTTAACTTGATACCTCAAAGAAAACTCGAGATAAACGGTCTTGACAAACATACAGACAGGCGGATCCGGTTTCCGTTTTTACTGTTTGTTGTATAGAACCCTAAAAATATTCCAACTTGATTTAAACCTGTTAAATGATAAGCGTATATTGTTTATTTAGGTTCCCTTTAAATCCATATCAAAGGAAGTATACATAAATGGACTTACAAACAAGCATAATATTTTATACATATAATATTTTATTTACGACAAAATAAAAAAAAATACGTACGTATATTTTAATCCTCCGTTTAAAACGATTCATTTGTAATTCTATTTCATATATCGTTTATAATTTTCTAGTCAAAAGAATAATAAATACGAATACGTTTCAAGGGCGGCCATTGCATTGTCAGTGACAGAGTAATGACATAATATTTGTGGGCTACTCCCACTAATTCAAATTTTAATTTATTTATATAAAATATAATTACACATATTTATTTATTTATTCAAAATCTAATTTATTATATAAATATCATCAATTACTAATTAGAAAATTATTTATTTAAATTAAATATGTATTATAAAACACACGACCCACTATTCATCGACGTCGGTTAAAATAATTAATAATCTGCACGGCAATTGCTACCTGAGCCGTGTGACGTCATTTTGGGTCGACCACAGCTGACCGCGCGAAACATATCGCCAGCTAGTGAGTCGCAAATACCCAACCGTCGCGGATTCCTTGCACTCGCTATATATCGGCCACTACTTACCGTACCTACTTTTTAGTGAACGTTGTAGTTTTGTTTCTGATATATGTACACTCCTTCTGTATTATTTGTAAATTGTGTGGACTATCTTTCTTTGTGTTTCTTCGTTATATGTGACTTTTGTCTTTACGTGTAATAAATAATTTGTGTTTTAAAAGACTTGATTATTCATACTAATCGTCTACGAACATTAACTTTCACCACACACATTACCAAACTGGTGACCCCGAACAGTGCACATTATGAGTGATAGCAGTGAATCCGTTAAAACCGCCGGTTCGCGTAACGGCGACCACGTCACCGTAGGTCGCACGCGTAAAGTGCGCGTTTCAAGCGAACGACACGATTTGTCGTTGGGATGTCGGAATAATTTTAAAATTCCGCAATTTTCTGCAGACGATCCAGAAATATGGTTTGCATTATTGGAAGGTCAATTCTATAATTATAATATTACCGATGACCATATTAAATATACATATGTCATCACTAACTTGGACATATCGGTTGCAAAAACGGTTAAAGAAATTATTATCAACCCTCCTGCGGAAAATAAATATAATAAAATTAAAACGGAGTTAATTCGTCGACTCACCGCTTCCCAAGAAAAGAAGATTAGACAATTGCTCATGCATGAGGAGCTTGGGGACAGGAAGCCTTCGCAATTTCTGAGACACCTTCAGGACCTAGCAGGACCTTCGGTCCCAGAAGAGTTTGTTAAAACGATTTGGTGTGACCGTTTACCGGAGAAAATTCAAACCGTACTTGCTTCTCAGACTACCCACACCACTGAACAATTATCAGATTTGGCGGATCGAATACAGGAGATTACTTCACCTTACATCGTTGCATCAACATCGACGAGTGTTTCAGCCCATTCGCCCAGTAAGATCACTGAGCTCAGAAACATGGTGGAAAAATTAACACTAAAATTAGATGAACACACTCGGTCTATGTACCATCCGAAGCCTCGCGTTTTATCACCTCACCGTCGTTCAGCTTCACCACGGAAGACTACTAAGTCCCAATCTAGTGTGACAAAACGTGCAAAGCAATACAGGGAACTCCAGGAGCAGTCGCTGATGGCGACTGACGCTAGAACACCCTCTGCGAGTCGCCTCTTCGTGAAGGACCACACTACAAATTTGGACTTCCTGGTGGACACCGGGAGTGACCTGTGCGTCTACCCCCACTCCGCGCTCAAGGAACGACGGGCCCAGATGGACTACCACCTCATCGCTGCCAATGGAAGTATAATTGACACATACGGGTTTGTCGAGCTTAGCTTAAATTTTGGCCTTAGGCGTAATTTTATATGGCGCTTTATTGTAGCTAATGTTACTAAACCGATCATAGGCGTTGATTTTCTTAGTTTTTATAATTTAATTGTAGATTGCCGCAATCAACGCCTAATCGACAATGCTACGACGCTTTCAGCCAGTGCATCTTATGCTAGCAATAATATTAGTTCTATAAAAATTGTTAAAGGCGACACTAAATTTCATAAAATTTTAGATATGTACCCTGAAATTACTCGCCCTTCTGGCATAACAAGTACACCAAAGCACAGCACAGTACATTTTATTCGCACTACACCTGGTCCCCCAATTTCATGCACTCCCCGCAGATTAGCACCTGACAAATTAAAAATTGCGCGACAAGAATTTCAGCTTATGCTAAATAATGGTACCGCGCGCCCTTCCGAGAGCTCATGGGCTTCACCCCTACATCTCGCACCCAAAAAAGAAAATGGGTGGCGCCCTTGTGGCGACTATAGACTCCTCAATGCACGTACTATTCCTGATCGATATCCAATCAGACACATTCACGATTTTGCTCATAATATCTCTGGTTGTAAAATATTCTCTTCCATAGATTTAATGAAGGCGTACAACCAGATACCAGTCAACGAGGAAGACATCAAGAAAACAGCAATAAGCACACCTTTTGGTTTGTTCGAGTTCCCATACATGACCTTCGGTCTCAGGAATGCAGGGCAAACCTTCCAAAGGTTTGTTGACGAGATGACCAGAGGCCTCGACTTTTGCTACTGCTATCTTGACGATTTTCTTGTATTCTCTAGGGATGAGTCTGAGCACGAGCGGCACTTGCACGAACTCTTCCGTCGTATGAAAGAGTATGGTATCGTCGTCAACACTTCAAAGTGCGTTTTTGGCGTAAAGGAGGTAAGATTTTTAGGATACCATATTTCTGCATCAGGCACCGTCCCGCTCGAGTCCAAGGTACAAGCGATAAAGGATTTCCCCACACCACAAACTGCCAAGCAGCTCAGGCGTTTTCTAGGTATGCTCAATTTTTATAGGCGCTTCATACCACACGCCGCTGAAATTCAAGCACCTTTGAATGCCTTGCTCACAGGTTCCATTAAAGCGTCCCAACGTATCAATCTTTCTCACGACGCGTTGGAAGCTTTCAATCAGTGCAAGGAAAGCTTGTGCAATGCTGCATTACTCGCACACCCAGATTGTCAGTCAAAGTTAGCATTGGTAACTGATGCATCTGACTTGGCAATGGGTGCAGTATTGCAGCAATTTTATAACGGAGAGTGGCAACCTCTTGCATTCTTTTCACGGAAGTTCACTCCGGCTCAGCAGAACTACTCGCCATATGACCGTGAACTTCTAGCCATATACGAAGGCATTAAACACTTTCGGCATATGGTAGAAGCGAGACACTTCGTAGTGTATACTGACCATAAGCCGATCAGTTTTGCTTTTCATGAGAGAAAAGCAAACTGTTCGCCTCGGCAGTATCGCTACCTCGATTACATTTCGCAGTTCACCACCGATATTAGACACATTTCCGGTAAAGACAACGTTGTCGCCGATACATTGTCACGTATCGATGAACTGCAAATGTCAATCGACCTACACTTGCTCGCTTCTTCCCAAAGCTCAGACGCGGAGCTTAATCAACTTCTGGACGGTGAATCATCACTCCGTCTAGAAAAACTCCCACTCCCTAACAGTCCAACTATGCTCTACTGTGATGTAAGTACAAAGACACCCAGACCTTTCGTTACCAAAACTTTACGAAAACCACTCTTCGACAGCTTACACAACCTAAGCCACCCTGGTGCCAATGCTACAGCTAAGCTGATAGCGCAGCGCTTTGTGTGGCCAGGAATTCGCAAAGATTGTCGAGAGTGGTCTCGAAAATGTCTGGCGTGTCAAAAAGCTAAGGTGCATCGACACGTATCATCACCCTTAGGCACGTTTGAATTGCCTCGAGCTAGATTTGCTTTTATTCACGTAGACATAGTTGGACCCCTACCCCCATCGCAAGGCCATCGTTATTGTCTTACAATAGTAGACCGATTTACACGATGGCCTGAAGTGATACCAATGGCAGACATGACAGCGGAAACCGTTGGTAAGGCACTCATATCTTGGATATCCAGATTTGGATGTCCTACCGATATAGTCACTGATCGTGGTCGGCAGTTTGAATCCACGCTCTTCCAATATCTCGGAAGAATGATTGGATTCAAACATCGCCGTACTACCGCGTATCACCCAGCCTGCAACGGTTTAGTGGAGAGGTTCCATCGACAGCTGAAGGCATCTCTCATGTGTCATGCGGACAGCAATTGGTGCGACACACTGCCTTTAGTTCTGTTGGGAATCAGGAGCTCATTTAAAGAAGAACTCCAAGCTTCTTCCGCTGAGCTTGTGTATGGTGAGCCATTACGACTTCCGGGAGAATTTTTCCACGCCACACTTCCACAAAGCACCGACCTATCTGATTTTGCTACCAGAATCCGGCATATCGCTTCCCAGTTACGACCTTCACCAGCTGCACGACATAGCAGAAATAAATTTTTTGTATTTAAAGATTTGAGTTCGTGCAGCCATGTCTTTCTACGGGATGACTCAGTACGAGGTGCATTACAACCTCCATATACTGGTCCTCATGAAGTTGTGGAGAGAAATGATAAAACATTTACAATCATGGTTAGGAGCAAAAAAGTGACTGTATCGATAGACCGCATAAAACCTGCATATATACTAGCAGATCCAAATCCCATCCCTACCTACAGCCACATCCTCAGTCCAACTCCCGATCCCTCTTCAAACCTTCAAGCTCCCACTACCACTCAGGAAGAAATTAAAACCCGCTCTGGACGCGTAGTGCGCTTTCCGGACTACTTTCACCCGTAAGACGGTCTCTGGGGGGGAGTGATGTGGGCTACTCCCACTAATTCAAATTTTAATTTATTTATATAAAATATAATTACACATATTTATTTATTTATTCAAAATCTAATTTATTATATAAATATCATCAATTACTAATTAGAAAATTATTTATTTAAATTAAATATGTATTATAAAACACACGACCCACTATTCATCGACGTCGGTTAAAATAATTAATAATCTGCACGGCAATTGCTACCTGAGCCGTGTGACGTCATTTTGGGTCGACCACAGCTGACCGCGCGAAACATATCGCCAGCTAGTGAGTCGCAAATACCCAACCGTCGCGGATTCCTTGCACTCGCTATATATCGGCCACTACTTACCGTACCTACTTTTTAGTGAACGTTGTAGTTTTGTTTCTGATATATGTACACTCCTTCTGTATTATTTGTAAATTGTGTGGACTATCTTTCTTTGTGTTTCTTCGTTATATGTGACTTTTGTCTTTACGTGTAATAAATAATTTGTGTTTTAAAAGACTTGATTATTCATACTAATCGTCTACGAACATTAACTTTCACCACACACATTACCAAATATTGATTGCTACTGTGTTTATATGTATGTATGATCAAATAGCGGTTTGTTTCTTGATGGGTCTTTAGAAAATGGAGCCTAAAGTAGTTTTTTTAATATATATTTTTATCTTCTTATATTTTTAATTTCCCACTGTATCCCGCACATAGCAGGGCAGGTAGAGGGAACTTGGGAACCTAATGTTGGCCCCATTTTACGCCGAATTATTGTAGCATTGAGTATTGAGTGGCAGAACTCAACGCTGCAATTTTGTCTCCTATTTCGTTACTGGTTGACTGAAAGGCAACGCATAAAAATAAATATACGGTGTAGTACGCTGTATTATCTTTTCCCCATTTTCCGCCGAATTATGGTAGTATTGAGTATTGAGTGGCAGAACTCAACGCTGCAATTTTGTCTCCTATTTCGTTACTGGTTGACTGAAAGGCAACGCATATAAAAAAATACACGGTGTAGTACGCTGTATTATCTTTGGGAGAATGTAGAAGACCAAGAGATAATTTAAGGAACATATAAGGAACAGGATTTTACAAATTGCTCTATAGTTTTCCAAAAGATGTCTTTAATTATCATCAGTTCATTTCTAAAACGTACTTCGAAGACAGCAAGAAGTAGAACTAGTTGAAATTTCATTTGGTATTTAAAAAATCTGGAAAAGTGCAGACGAACGTTACTTTAAGTCTATACTTGAGTCAATTACAAGTCTCAGGAATCTCTTTAGAAAATTGTCAAACTGTCATGGATGGCTAAAATGATAGTTTTGTTTTTTTTTTGCTCTAAAAAACTTGTATTTTTAATTTGGAACGAGTGGGAAAGGAAGAAACTTATTTTAATAGGATTATAATAGTAACTTAATGTATGCATTTTAAGTTATTGTCCAATATAAAGCTTCTATGAGACCATCGTGGCGCAGCACAAGCGTGTGACAGTAACGCGATGGTTGTAGGTTCGATCCCCACTGGGAAAATGAATTATTATTTATTAATATTTTCATTTTTTTGCTCCATGCTCTAGTACCAAGTCAAAATCGCCGCAATGAGCTTCGCCACCCAATTTAGGCAGAGGAACGAAGTGTCTTATCTCTAGGTTCTCTCTGCCTACCATGCTATATGCAGCATACAGCATGAAAAAAGATATAATACTTAAATAATTACGTTAATAACAAAATTAATTACGTTGTCAACGAAATAATTATATGAAATTTTAGTACGTACGAGTATGTCTTAAGCCTTAATTATATCGATAAAGTCAAGGTTGTCTGTTGCTTCGTTCTTTATGTCTATTTATATTGACTTTTAAGTTATAATTCCTATACTGTTGAGTTAATGATAAATAATTGTTGTAAAGGGCATATGGGTCGATTAGTTTGTATGTGTATATGAGGAAACTAGTAATGAAACTTTGTGGTTTTATAGTATTAATATACTGTAATTGATTGTATTTTAATTGAAGTATAGGCATAATTTTTTTATAAATTTCTAGTGAAAATATATATATTTTAAAATAAACTTATTATTTTTATTACGATATTGTGTTGAGGTATCAAGTTAAGATTCTAGTCAACGCAATCATAATATACGAGGATTTATACATAATTTTTCTTACCTGCATAGGGTACCTACTGCTTTAGGCTACTTGCATAGGATACTTATCGTGAACCTACAGTTATGAAATTTAGTTTGAAATGGGAACTTATATTAAAAATAAAGGAAAAAAGATAGAAAAGTAGCATTTATAAGTATCACATGGATCAGTACACAAATTTAAGTGTGTCAATGTTTATAAGTTGTAGGTACTTTTTGTTGACCTACAATTTTGAAATTGGTACGGAACCTTCAGTTGGTCCCACTCTCACTTGACCGGTTTTTTTATTTGCATGTATGTTGAATCTTTTTTGTAAGCTAGCTTTCCACTCAAATTCGAAAAACTGTGATTTGTACCCGGTGGGAAACGAACTCACAACTATCATGGTAAGCATGCTGCTCAGCTGTTATCTTATTTCGCCACTGTTTTGGAGAATCGAACCCACAACCATTCCATTTACAATCGCACGCTTGCACAACGGCCTCAATTCAGCTAAAATAGCCTCAAAATATTGTAAATATATCAAAATAAATCACACTATGAAGACATTGTATTATATTATATGTCATAATATTACGTCGTCAGACGCCACGACCGCATCTAATTTTCTTGATATGATTCAATAGGATTCATTTTCAATATTTATGATTGAAAGAAATGATATTTCAATAACATTATCGATGTTTTTGTTAATATACAGATTTATATTAAAAAATTGGCAATTATTAGAAAATATGGAAACTCTATATGTAAGTATGTATTATATTTAGTTACTGGGTCTATGTGTGATGGTTGTGGGTCCAATCTTCTATCGGGGGAATAAATTTACTTATTTTCATTTTCTCGTTTCATTACTTAACATGTCATAACACTAGATTCCCACTAGCTACACTTCTATATTGGAAAAAGTGTAAAGCTACTTTTTATGATTATTTGTGAATAGAAGACAGAGTATTTAGACACTAGGCTTTCTGCATATCCTGGCTTTTGTGGGAGATGCGTAAAGCTATAATAACAACAATTAAATGATATATTTAATCGTGTTGAGTGGTAAACCTCAACACTTTTGCCTTAGTGCCAGAGCGAAGAAATTTAAATATGTATAAATAATAATTAAAACCCCTGAGTGGGAATCGAACCCTCAACCATCGCGTTACAATCAAACCTTGTGCCTTACACCACAATGACCTCTCTCTGAATCTAGTCATAAATAAAATAAAATTAAATCAGCTTTACGCTGTATCCTGCACACAGCAGGGTAGGCAGAGGGAACCTAGTGTTGAGACACTGCGTTCCCCACTTTCTGCCGAATTCTGGAGGCATTGCGTGTTGAGTGGCAGAACTCAACGCCGCGCTTAACCTCGACACCAGAGCGAAGAAATGGAAATACAAATTTAAGTAAATATTTCATTTCTTCGAGAGGGGATCGAACCCACAACCAGTCGGTTTTACAGTCACACTTCGTGCTTCGCTACGACTGGCCTCAACTCTAGTAATAGGCAGTAGATAATAAGTGATTTATTGCTATCGTGACTTTGGAACTTCGTAAAATTGACTTCTAAATCATTTACAAACAACTTTTAGGTATAATATAATGCGCGGGATCCGTTAATCAAACACGTTTGGGACGTTCAAAGGGTTTTAGTAGAAAAATGAGTTTGCGGAGCGTGTGAGGGTAACATTTTTAAAGTTATATACGGAAATGTAGAAGCATTAAGGGAGGCCCGTGGCTCAGCGGCACAAAGTGTGACTGTAAAAGCGACTGGTCGTGGGTTCGATCCCCACTCGAGGAGATGAAATATTTACTTAAATTTATATTTCCATTTCTTCGCTCTGGTGTCCAGCCAGGTGAAACGCGGCGTTGAGTTCTGCCACTCAACACGCAATGCCTCCAGAATTCAGCAGAAAGTGGAGAACGGAGTGTGTTAACACTAGGTTCCCTCTGCCTACCCTACTATGTGCGGGATACAGCGTGAAGCTGATTATTATTAAGATATTTGTTATTAATTAAGCCTATCATGGCGCTGGGTCACAAGTGTGAAAATGGGCGACAAGTTGTGGGTTTGATTCCCACTCGAGGAAATGAAATACTGAATATTTGAAATTTTTGCTCTGGTAACGAGGTAAAGCGTGGCGTTGAGTTCCGGGCAGAAGTGTCTAAACATGTTGTTCTCAAGTCCCCTTTGCCTACTTTGTTATGTGAGGAATACAGCTTGAAGTTAAAAAAAATATTTTTAACGTTAGTATTAATATTTGTTTTCTTATTAAGATTTTGTCTTATTAATAATGATTGTATAGGTTTTTTAGCTTAATGTTGTGTCCTGCCAGTGCCATGTAGTAGCCAGTGAGAGTCAAATGTTGAGACACTCCGATGCTGATCTTTCCAATTTTCAAATTGGCATTGCGTGTTCAATGGCGAAACTTAACGCCACGTTTTGTCGTACTAACAGGAAGGAAGAAAGAAGAAAAAACAATTCATTTAGAACGTAACTCGCATCCGTTGCGTTTAATCAAAATTCACGCTATGTTGCGCATAAAGTAGGATAAGCAGAGGGAACCTAGTGTTAAGACACTCCGTTTTCCGTTTTAAAAGTACACCGTAGAGTCCAGTATAAACATTTATCGAAATGGGAAACGAACCCACAATATAATATATTCGAACATTTTACAATATAATTTTGGTAGAATAGAAGGACATTAACAGGCTGTTATATTATTTTTATGAAGCCTCTTTCAAATATAATCAATCTGTAGACTCAATATTACAGCCATTACCTAAATTGTATCAAAATAAGCCTATGTCCATAACATATTTATAAAATTATTTCTTTTTCAGCTTCACGCTGTATCCCGCACACAGCAGGGTAGGCAGAGGGAACCTAGTGTTAAGACACTCCGGTCCCCACTTTCTGCCAATTTCTGGCGCATTGCGTGTTGAGAGGCGGAACTCAACGCGCTTTCCACTTTTTCTCGACACCAGAAGAAATGAAAATATAAATGTAAATAAATATTTCATCTCCTCGAGTGGGGATTGAACCCGCAACCAGTCGATTTACACGCATACTTTGTGCCCCTGCACCACGACTGGCCTCTATTTAATATTTTATAATACAAATAACAATAATCGTTGTAAAGCGCACGTCTGACTGTAAGAGGAAGGTTGTGGGTTCGATCACCACTTAGGGGATTGTATTTAATTTTTCTTCCTTTTATTTAAACAATTTCATGTTATTGTTATAATATAGCCAAATGATTCTTAAAATTATTTTCAGGGTAAACAAAGCGCGGCGTTGAATTCCGCCAGTCAACACGCAATGTTTCGATAATAGAATTGAAGAATTTGTCACTAACCATTTAATATTATTGTTATAATATAGCCAAATTATACAAAAACTTTACATAAATTGTTCGATAAAAAAAATATGTATTATTTTGATATATACGCTCTAAAGTTTCATCTAAATCTGTTAAATAGTTTTTGCGGAAAAGTGCAAAACACATCAACAAACATCCCTTCTCATAAACTTTTATATTTATAATATTAGTGCTTTATTTACCAGAGCGCAGAAGAGAAAATAAATATTTTTTTCCCTTATCTTATACACGGAATTTTGGTGGAAAATGGGGAACGAAGTGTACCCCGCTGTGAGCTGGATACAGCGTGATGCTAAAAAAATGTAGTTAGTTACAAGTCAACCTAATAAAAACTCAATAATAAAAAAATAAAATAAAAATTAAATTAAATTTAGATTTTAGTTAAATTCTCTATATACCTTCACTAAATTTATCTACAATTTTTAGAATATTATTAGAAAACCTCTTAGCTTTTATGCAACTATAATAATATAAACGGGTAGCTTATCTTTAAACTCTTTTAAATTTTATTTGAAATCTCACTCTAAAAGCCCTGCATAAATCTTTTTATATAAAAAAAAAGTATTTTTAAATTCGTTTTATAATTTATGAAGCAGTGTAATATCAAGAATATCATGTCGGCACTGTAATATAAATAAACTAGCCCATTGTCCTTTTAATTAAGAAAAATAAAATTAAGAGGCCAGTCGTGGCGCAGCGGCACGAAGTGTGACTGTAAAACCGACTGGTTGTAGGTTCGATCCCCACTCGAGGAGATGAAATATTTATTTAAATTTATATTTCCATTTCTTCGCTCTGGTGTCGAGGCTAAGCGCGTGTTGAGAGGCAGAACTCAACGGAGTTCTGCCTCTCAACACGCAACGACAGGCAAAGTGGGGAACGGAGTGTCTTAACACTAGGTTCTCTCTGCTTACTCTGCTGTGTGCAGGATACAGCGTGAAGCTAAAAAAAAATCTTTTAATACATTGTGAAATAAATATGAAAGGGGAAGACCCCATGGCTATCTTTTTATTGAAAAATATTTCTTGAAGTTGTTACCACTTTTTACTCACGATCTTACTACAAAAAAAACATAATATAACAACTTTATCAAAAAAATCGTAATAGCCGCTTTACTAGAATAAAACGCTTCGCGTGCGGCACGAGTTTAATTATAACTGCATTAGGGATATCCGTTACAGATTTTAAAATCTTGGCTTTATAGGAGTGGTAGGTTGTAAAAAAGAAAGTTAATTCAATGAAGTTGTATAATAATAGCCCGTTGTGGGCAGGGGCACAAGGGTGTAGCTGTAACGCGACGGTTGTGAGTTCAATCTCGACTTGGATAAATAAATTGTTATTTAATAATATTTTCTTTTCTTCGCTCTGGCACCAAGGCAAAAAAAAGCCCGACGTTGAGTTCCGCCACTTGACACGCCTCGAAAAATTCGGCGCAAAGTGGAGAACGGAGTATCTTAATACTAGATTTCTTCTGCCTGCCCTGCTATGTGCAGGATACAACGTGAAACTGATTAAATTGAACTATTAATAAATAAATAATTTAAAAAACTAAGAACATTTTGAACAAACAACTTCTAAATGTAAGCGCTATGGTTGTGGGTTCGATATCATTTGAGGAAAATGAATTTCTTAAAATGATGTTTCTGTCAACACACAATGTTTTGATAATAGAATTGAAGAGTTTATTAGAACATTATGTTTTACAGGATCGAGTTCCTTTTCTCAGAAAAAATATTTAAACACAACAAATACCACGTTTCAAATTATACATCAATCATTTTGTGCCGTACAATCGACTACTGCCCATAATGTGCCAAGATGGCGTCAATTTATTTTGTGACCTCGTCCATCTATAATGAATAGAAAAAAAATCTTGGAAGTGTCGATTTTCTTACGTTGTATATCCACTGTTATAGAGTTTGGCATTAGAGTATCTGAAAATATTATTTTTCAGCTACTTGCAGTATCCCACATATAGTAGGGTAGACAGAGGGGACCTGGGAACCTAGTGTTGAAGCAATCCGTTCCCATTAAGACACTTCCATTCTCCGCCTTTCGCTGAATTCTTAAGGATTGCATATTGAAATCGCGGAATATTTAGTAGTAGTTGTGAAAGAGTTAAGTTTATATATTTACATGAAGTCTTCCCAATTTTATGTGGGGAACCAAAAATAGTTCAGAAAATTATGTTTAATTTTCTAATTTGGCATCTAAACATTTTGTTTTTTAGGCTTGTCTTTTATCTTAATTATTCGTTTCTACCTGAATTGCAGATATGCATGTTTAGTGAAAGAATTCAACGATCCCCCCTTCTCCTCCTCTTTTTGACTGTTTAACCAGAGATAATATTCGCCCAAGAGGAAACAAAATAATATATAAATACAAAATTTGTGGATTTTAGTAATTTATCTTATGTATCTATTTTAACACTAGATTTTCTCTGACTACATACAAGAAGCTACAACAAGAAAGAAATTACTTTAATTCTCAATTTTTGTAAATTGCCCATGTTTCCCATATAAAGTTCCTAGACAATCACTTAAACTAGAGACCAGACCAAAAACCAGAGACTTGAGGCCAGTCGTGGCGCAGCGGCACGAGGTGTGACTGTAAAACCGACTGGTTGTGGGTTCGATCCCCACTCGAGGAGATGAAATATTTACTTAAATTTATATTTCCATTTCTTCGCTCTGGTGTCGAGGCTAAGCGCGGCGTTGAGTTCTGCCACTCAACACGTAATGCCTTCAGAATTCGGCAGAAAGTGGGGAACGCAGTGTCTTAACACTGGGTTCCCTCTGCCTACCCTGCTGTGTGCGGGATACAGCGTGAAGCTGATTTATCACTTAAACCAACACACAAAAATATATACATATAACCAAAATCTTTCATAACAACAATCTAATTATTCCATTCTGCTCTATATTCTTTGGTTAGCCAATGCAACTTGCAATTACGTTGGGGGCTCGTATCAAAAGCTTAGTTGTACTTTGAGGAACATTCCAGGCGAGCTTACCTGCGAAGCTGTCGCTTTAAATTTTAATGGACTATTTTAAATGTTTTTAGCAGAAACAAAAGTTTAAAGCTCCTCGAGGCGTTTTGTTTAAATTCAATCTTTAGAAGCGTTGTTTAAAACTAATTTTATATTTTGTTACATTTTTTTAAGTTCTTATTTGATTGCAATTTGACAGTTTTATTGTGTACTAGCGATCTATATTTTTTTGTTTACTTATCTCGCTTTGTCTTGTTACAAGACACACAAACGGCACACATATGGCACGACACACCCGGAGAGTTCAATAAGACTGTTGCAGCCGCAGTCTCGTAGGAGTTCACGGTGTAAGGGCGGGGAGGGGCCCGTACTCTTTCTTCCTTTTATTATAACTAGTTCGCAGTTATAGTGAGAAAGATAGGACGCGCTCTTGGCTTTTCCTCAGAAGAGCTTCGAGTTATGATGACAATGTTATATTGTCGAGTTTCAGTTATTTGAATAAACTTCTGATGGCAAATATTTTATTAAAGCGATACCTTCTAATGGCATAAATAAAATTCTTAACACTGTTACCTCTAAATCTCTAAAAGATTTTGGGTTCTTCTCGATCTTAATTCTTATAAACGGTTCTAACCACGTGACACATCACGAGCCAAGGCATTATTTATTAAATAATATTTTCAAAGATGTTTGGGATATCAGTTACAATATGACAGAATATAAAAATATATGTCACACAGCCATTTCAGGTATTCGTTATACTTTCCTTTCGAAAAATTAAAAAGAACAATATTTATTTAACAGAAAATTTAATAATTTTAACCTAGATCTAGACTTGAATCCAGGCCCTACATTTATGTCATCTAAATCTAGGACATTTATCCCATATATTGCTGAGAAAGGGCCCATTTTCCAATTTGTTCTACGCCCATTTGGTCTTAACAGCCGAACATTCTACCACGTAGAAATCTTAGGCAATTCATTTCATATATAACTGCGGTAATGACTTACCGTTAGTGCCGAAAGGTCCGGAATATTATATGATTTACCATAAAACGTATTTTACCTCTGGTTTTTCTTATATGAAAAATATTTAAATAAAAAAAAACCCTCATATTCCGCACACAGCTGAGTAAGCAGAGGGAACCTAGTGTTAAGACACTGTGGAACGCCCCACTTTCCGTCGAGGAGGCATTGCAACACGCATGTTGAGTGGCGTAACCCAACGCCGCGCTTTGCCTCGACACCAGAACGAATAAATGAAAATATAAATGTAGATGAATATTTCATTTCCTCGAGTGGAGATCGAACCTACAACCTGTCGATTTTACAGTCACGCTTTTTTAATTTATTTGAAGAGTTATTTTGTTATCGATTATTACAACGTATTTCAGTATTATTTTTAATTTTGATAACAAATAATTACTATAATTCTTGCCATTAACTATATTATTATACAGAGAATGGAGAGAATTGAAAAATTTTGAACGTAGCGAGATTTGAACCTGCGCTTCTTAGAAACCGTCCAAGCCATCTCACCACTAAACCATACACTTAAACGTTAGCTAAGTCAAATTTCTATACATTTTCTGAAGAAAAACTATATAAACTATATTTATACTAAACTTTCCTGTATGTTTCCATAATATGAACCTATGTTGTATATCTCCATCGATCTCGTACAGGTGGAGTAATTAAGATCAACGGTTATTGCCGTCGGTCGAGTGGGAACGTCTCTACGTATACGTATATATTATATATACAAGGACCGCTTTATATTGTTGATGCAATAAGCAATTGTATATGCACTTAAAAAATGTATATGTAAAAGATCAGCTTCACGCTGTATCCCGCACACAGCAGGATAGGCGGAGAGTACTTAGTGTTAAGACACTTCGTTTCCGTTTCTTCCGCCGAATTCTGGAGGCATTGTGTGTTGAGTAGCGGAAGGAGGCCAGGGTAAGATAAGAAAATATAAATTTTGAAGTCGTCGGGATTTAATCCACAACCAGTCGATATTACCTCTTTTGTGCCTCTATGTATGTGAGTCTAAACATAGCATTAGACTCACATACATATTTACTTATTAAATATTTATTTCTTTTTCTGTGATTTTTCAAAAATCCGCTCACCTTAATAGCCCACCCAGTACGTAAATACAGACGGACGAATGCACCTTTTAAAATTTAACAACGAACAGACCATCGGGCAAAGGCAAAGGTCGTTCAACGTTTCTTGATTTATTTTACGTCTCTTCGAAATGTGCGAAATGTTCCTTTAAAGGTCTGGAGTAATAGTAAGATTTATGACCGAAATCAGAATTCTATACATTTCCAAGTTAAATGAAATATAATATGCTAATAGTGGAGTGGTATTTACATAAAAATACCTTTTTGATTCTATTGAAATAGATTTTGTATTTTAGTATTGTACTGTTTTCTAACTATGGCTGCTAGTCGTTACGAGTACTTTGTTGTTTTTTCTTTCAGCTTCACGCTGTATTCCGCACATAGCAAGGTAGGCAGAGGGAACCTAGTATTAAGAAAATCTGTTTCCCATTTTCCGCCCAATTCTAAAGCCATTGCGTGTTGTGTGGCAGATCTCAACGCCGCGTTTTGCCTCAACATCAGAGCGATGAATTGAAAATATAAATATTTCTAGTGAAGAATTGAAAATAATGTCCTCGAGTGGAAATCGAACCCTCAATCTATCGTGCTTAAAGTGCTTGTACCCCTGCGCCATGTTAGGCTTCGCTCACAAATTCACGTACAAACTTCCATTGTCATCATCAGCTTCACGCTGCATCCCGCATACTGCAGGGTAGGCAGAGTGAACTTAGTGTTAAGACACTCCGCTCCCCACTTTCTGCCTAATTCTGGAGGCATTGCGTATTAAGTGCCAGAAATCAACGCCGCGCTTAACCTCGGCACCAGAGCGAAGAAATGGAAATATAAATTTAAGTAAATATTTCATCTCCTCGAGCGGGGATCGAACCCACAACCAGTCGGTTTTACAGTCACACTTTGTGCCTCTGCGCCACGACTGGCCTCAACTTCCATTGTATTTTTATAAAATATTTATTCGAAGTAGTATTTCGAATTGGACGATTACCCCACCGACATTTGTTGTAGCCATTTCACTTGAGAGACTATTACTGCCACTTTCGTTAGCCATTACCTCTTTATTGATGTCTTAATACGACCTACAGAATCTTATGGAGAATTCCATGTGAGGAGTGAGGTAATAATGTTCGTTTACATTTCTTGTAAAATAATTTTGTAGGATTTTTTAAGGATAGTAGACTTAATTTAAGTTAATATCATTTACTTAAGTTAATATCATATTTTGATGTGAATATGATATTAATTTAATACATTAGAGAAGGCCATCATGGCACAGCGTTAGACTGTAAACTCGACGGTTGTGAGTTCAATTCTCACTCGGGTCAATGAATTATTTAATGTTTTCATTTCCTCGCTGTGTTTTCTTATTTCACGCAATGATTCGAAAATTAGGCGAAAGATTGGGAACGGAAAGTCTTAACACTAGGTACTTTCTACATTACCCTTGTAATTGTAGTAAATCTCGCGCATATAGCGCGAGATTTACTTATTTATATATACTTTATTGTACATAATTACAAAAAAAAATGTACAAAAGGTGAGCTTAACGCTAAAGAACATTCTTTACTGGCCATAGATATAAAAAATAATTGTATGTATTTAATTTATTTATTAGTTTTTATTAGTTGACTATGACGATAGTTGAGTTCATGTCCCATTTTAAGGTGTTATTGATGAAGGAAATCGCACTGTTAATTTTTTTATTAGTTTCACGCTACCCTGCACGTGGCTAGGTTGGCAAAGGGAACCAGGTAACCTAGCATTCAGAGTTAAGACACTCTGTCCTCATTAAGACACTTTCGCTTCTCACTCTGTGCTGAATTTTGTAGTCATTGCGTTTTGAGTGGCGGAACTTAATGCTGCGCTTTGCCACATTACAAAAGCGAGGAAGTGAAAATATAAAATATTTCATTTCTTCGATTGGGAATCGAACCAACAACCTATCGCGTTTAAATTCGCACGCCTGTGCCACTGCGCCCCTACTAGCCTCAACTGGTTGGTTTAATTAGGTAATTCATTGATATGAATAAGAGAATTTATATCAAATGTAAATACTCTTGAGCTCAAAGCAGTGCCTTGAAATAAGTGTGGGTTTCAGGGACCCCTTTACAATGGGCAATGCAACATTCGCCTTTATTGGTCGAGCTTAATATTAATTAGAAGCTAAATAAGTACCGCCTTTGTGCAATTTAATGCAAACAAGCAGTCATTAGCCAAATTGAAGTACAGTGTTACCATAGCAAAATATTTGAGATATTTATTGCTATAGGTAACACAAACAACAAAAAAAAGATTATGTTAAATTTAACGTAACTATTATAATCTTTTCAATCATTATTATATTTTTATTTGGCGGAAAGTGGGGAACGGAGCATCTTGACATTAGGTTCCCTCTGCCTACCATGCAGTGTTCGGAATGAAGCTGATTTATTATATTCTTTCTATCTGCTAAGTGAAAAGTGAAAAAAGAAATATAATTAGAGATCTACAATTATATTATCCAGTGAAAGGTTTCGTATCCAAAGAATACCATACAACTAAAACTCCACTGTTTATCTGTTTGTCACCAGGATGTATCTCACGAACTGTGATACTTAGACAGTTAAATTTTTTTACAGATGATGTATTTTTGTTGCAGCTATAACAACAAATACTAAAAAACAGAATAAATCTTAAGAGTGCTCCCATAAGACTAAAGTGTCTTTTTTGCCGTTTTTGTAGATAATAGTACGGAACCCTTGGTGCGCGAATCCGACTTGCATTTGGTTGATTTTTTTTTAAATTTTATGTTGACAAATCACTCGGTCCTCGCTATCATGCATCATCATCATTCATCTTTACGTCTCATACGTCTAATTTAAAACTATATTTTCATATTAAGGATATATTACATCTACATGAATAATGTTTTCATCTAATCTACTCTAACAACTCAAGCTTAGAATACACAATAGTAATATTTTTTTACAAATTCATGCTTTTCAGTTCTTTTTCAAATTTTGCATATCATAGGATAGACTGAACGGAGCTTAGTCTTAGTCTTTGTCAAGACTCTCTATTCTCCACACTCTCCCTCCAAAATAAAGATAATGCATTCAAAATGAAACAGGTTATTACTTAGATTAATTTTATTTGAAAAGATATTATAAATAATTAAATACAGTCATTCCCCCGTGTGAATTCCGAAGCGACAACTACTACGCTTACAGCCAGACGCTATACCACTGTACCATGAACGCTTCAATATATATTATTTTAACTAAGCTCAGATGCAACCTCTGATGTAGCTTAATTTGTGGCATCTTAAACAAAGGAAAATGCCCGCCGGCGTTTCAATATTTTTGACTAGTGTGCGCGCGCAGCTTCGCCCGCTTATTTGCTGAAATATTTTCAAGAGTCTGAATTTTAAATTGTATAAAAATCGGTGCCGATTTAAAACATTTTCCATACAAACTTTCAACCCCTATTTCTTCCCTTTAGGTTTAAAATTTTTCAAAATCCCTTCTTAGTGGATGTCCAGATTATGAAAATAAACATCTGTATATGTACCTGACTGACTGAAGTAAGACGCACGCACAGCGGTTACGGCTGTGCGTGCGTCTTACTTCAGTCAGTCAGGTACATATACTTTTATATATATAGATGAATATCTAAGTATTGAGCTTTAAGATGTACTGTAATATTTTATCTCCTATTGTGTAGCATTATCTCTTTTTCACCGTATAGTCTCCCTCGTACGCTCTCCATACAACGTGGTATTGTCGAAGTGATTCGAGATGCTTAAACATAACGCCATAAGCTAAGAACTGAACTGAAACGCACTAGTATTTTCATACTTGAAAATGGATGGAAACAGTACAACTCAGTGTCGTTGCAATAAACGCAGCAAAAAGAAGACTATAATTATGGATTGGAGATATGGATGGAGAATTTTTTAAAGAATTTCAACTGAGTACCTCCAAAAAATTTTGAGAATAGTAGGGTTTCGTCGAATTTTATGAATTTTACAGATGAAGGTTCTATCATATAGTGATTATTTACGTTTTTTTCTTTTGGTAAGTGTATTGGACAGCTATGATTTAAAGCAATGCCAATGGCTTTGATAGGACAATGGTACAAGGGAACAGCGGCTAGACGCGTGGTGGTTGTAAGTTCGATTTCCACTCATGGGAATGACTATATCTTGTTGTTGTTTCTCCACTCTGTAAAGGAAAGCACGCCGTTGCATGCCGCCTCTCAACACATAATATCTCGAAAATTTAGCAAAATTAAGTTTTTTTAACCTGTAATATATTATTAATATTTTAGTTTTTGTTTTATTTATTTTTTCTATTTTAACAAAATGCAATTATTAAATTGATTTTTCATAGCATTAATCTGGTAATATTTTGAAAAGTAACGGTACTGTAACATTATATAAATGAAAAAAAAAAAACAAGTTAAAATGTTTCGTAAATAAAATGTGAAAGGTCGACGAGGAACGCTATCAGATTGAAAGTCCATCGGCTTTTTCTTCCATTCTCTTGATCTTAATTATAAATCTAACTGTGTTATTGTCAACCCACTGGTGTAGTAGTTGACTTTAATATTTTTTTAACTTCATACTTTTCCCTTATAGTAGATTAGACACAGACATAGTGCCAATACACTCAGTTTTATATTTTATTTAGTTATCAGCTTCACGTTGTATCCCGCACACAGCAGGGTAGGCAGAGGGAACCTAGTGTTAAGACACTCCGAAGAGATACACGTCACTAAGACACGTGTTAAGGCCAGTCGTAGCACAGTGGCACAAAGTGTGACTGTAAAACTGACTGGTTGTGGGTTCGATACGCACTCGAGGAGATGAAATATTTATATAAATGTATATTTCCATTTCTTCGCTCTGGTGTAAGCGCGGTATTGAGTTCTGCCACTCAACACGCAATGCCTTCAGAACTCGGCACAAAATGGGGAACGGTGTGTCTTAACACTAGGTTCCCTCTGTCTACCCTGCTGTGTGCGGGATACAGCGTGAAGTTGATTTATTTTATTTTACTTAAGTCGTAATATATTTTAAGCTTGCCAGCAACAATAGTGTTTTATTTTATCTACTAAACTTACCCTTTATTACCTATCCATTCTAGGTTCTCAGAGGAGCGTACAAACAACCCACGGACAAATCAAATTAAGCACTTAAAAACCCTAGAATCACTTCTACGTGGAAAACTTTTTCTTTTATTTTACGAAGTTTTTTCTTCATTCACTTTCTGCAAAATAGTGAAGTAGGTATGTTATTGTGACGCAGTGGAAGTGTTTTACTAAACTAATAAACACGTTGGTTATGGGTACGATTTTCAATCAGATTAATTCTTATATTTGAGCGGAATTGATTTCTCCCAATATTTGCAATTAAATTAGGGTAAAAAGTGGAGAACAGATATAAGCATATATTACCAAATTTTGAAATGTTTAAAAAAATGCTGGAATTTTATGTATGGTACACACCTACCCACCCAGTAAGCACTATCTACAAAACCTAGTGCTCAGACACTGTATTTCTCATTTTTGGTTTGAATTTCGAGAAACAGCATGTTAAGTGGTGGCACTCAACTTTGAAGGAAATTAAATAATTTAAATGCAGTCATTCCCCCACTGAGAACAGAACCTGCAACCACCGCATTTACACGCTGTTCTATACCACGATGGCAGCTTACATAAATCTGAGATAGCAATTTTCTGAAGACATATTGTATCAGTCTTGTATTATTAAGTTAGAACGTGACCTAAATACGCAATAATACGTAGTGAAACGAGATATGCCAACACGAATGTTAATATCAGCTTTTAAAGCATGGAAAAATGCATTTCCATTATGGTAACACTGATTCGGGCTTTCATACAAAAATAGCTGGATATTTGCTTGTTTTTACTTTTGTGTTATTTTATCCGATTCAAAAAAAGAAGTAAGTTTGAATTTAATAATTATTAAATGTGATAATCGATTTAGGCAGTTTTAAGCTCATCATAAATGGTCATCATCTAAATTCGTTCAGCAGTTTTTGTGTGAAATGGAACAAGCATCAAGCCATCCTCACAAATTTTCATATATAAAATACTAGCAATGCGCCCGCGGCTTCGCCCGCTTGAATTACACAATTGTTTATACAATACACTGAATTACTTTGTGTTCTAATATTTTATGTTAGAATCGTATTGTTGCAAGTCGTGTAATTTTTTTTTCTTGGAGCACTTTTAAATATAGGGACAAATTTTAATTTCATACATTCTCTACAATTATTAAAACAATTTCCAAATGCGTAAACAGATTTAATGAATAAATAAACTTATAGGCCTTGATCAAAATTTATTCCTGATAGTGAGCTGATTACGTTTTTGTGATTTATTGTTATAGAGTAGTATATATGTATAATATGTATTTTTTTAATTTTTTAGCTTCAAGCTTGTATTCCTCACATAGCAGAGTAGGCGATGTAGACGATAGCACAGTGGATATATACTCCGGTCGTGCAAGTCTTTTTCGAGAAAACGTCGAGTACCGTTGTAGTTGCCGAAATAAACTTGTGTCTTCTTTTTTACCTGAGATAGCCTGATATTTTTCTATTCCCATCTATATATAATTTATCGGAATTGTATATAGATGGGTACTTTAGGTTTTTATATTTTATTTTCCAAATTTACCTTTAAACTTCACTTTTTGTATTTGTAGCTGACTACAAAACATATTGATTTTCGGGAAATCCTACTCGAAAAATATATATTTTGTTCAGATCGATATTTTTATATTTATAAAATCTTTCGAATTTGGTGTCCGATTTAAATAATTCAAGAATTAAACTGTAATAATTAAATTCAGGTATTAAATCTTGATTACGATTATTTATTTGGATAAGGAGGAAAATATATGTCTTATCCAGACATGGTCCGATTGCGGTCAGCATTTTTATTGAATATTAAACCATCGGGAGGTTTTTGTAGATATTAATATTTTTAATTTTAATTTTTAATTTTAATTTTGTACAACATTATTCTTATGAAAATATCAGCTAAGGAGAATCTATATCCTCCAGGTTAATAAGCAGACCCTCTAAATCTACAAACTAATTTTCATAACAAAATCATAATAACACTAACAGAAATTTAGTAAATTAGGCAATTCTGAATCAACAAAACTTTGTAACATCAAAATACAAAACTAAAATTTGAAGCAAGTTTATTATAGATAATAATAATTGTAATTTTCAATTTGATTGGCGAAGTTGTTGTCTTATTTATCTGAAAGCTAAAGGTTCTTTTGGAATAAAAACATTTACTTCTCACAAATAGAACAATTGTTGGAGTAATCATTGGAAAATCTCTTCGAATAAGATTCAATTAGATAAATTGATCGTAAATTGTATTGATAAAATCTTATTAATATTTGAATTAAATGTTATAATTTATTGAGGGCAGTCATGGTGTAGGGGTACTAGTGTGAGACTGTAGTTGTGACAGGTTGTGGGTTCGAATCTTACTCGAAGAAATGAAATATTTAACATTTTCATTTCTTCGATCTGGTGGGCTGAACGAGGCAAAGCGTGGCGTTGAGTTCCGCCACACAACATTCAATACCTCCAGAATTTGGCGCAAAATAAGGAACGGGGTGTTAAGACACTCGGTTCTAGGTTCCCTCTACCGACTACGTGTTAAATTTAACTCACAACCGAGTAGGTAGAGGGAACCTAGCCAACCAACATATAATTACGTTATATGTACTGTGTTATCCAAGGTAAACTAAAATCTTCCTACGCCCCTCTGCTTCATTAATCTTTTTTTATCATTCATTTAGACATTTCCTCGATATACTCAAAACACCTGAGCACGTTTCTCTTCATTGTCGCTGTCAAAGTGCTTTTAATTTTAATTATAATTAATACAATTAATAGCCTAAGACTTCCGTGTTGAGTTTTAAATCATAATATTTGGATTATAATCTTATTATACAATTTCAAATTGTTTCTTAAAATGGTACTTAAAAAAATGTAAGATATATTTATTCTATATCCTTTACATTTTCTAAGCTACTTTTGTTCTAACAAAACGATCAAATACGATAAAAGTTTGTAATTATTTTTTTCTATGAAATATCTATATATTTTTTTTATTTTCTGGTTTTGTTTGCTTTATTTGTACTGGCAAGTTCTACCTTCTTACCAAATGTCATAGTTCTTGGTCCACAGGAAGTAATACACTATAGGTTTAAATTTCATACAAAATGTAGCAAAAACGATGCATAAATGTTCATATCTTTTGAACGTGAATATTTAATATCATTGTCAGATCGAAGCATCTACGCGATCTCAAGATAAATGCTCTTGACAGACGGACAGACGGACAACAAAGTATCAACAAAGCATAAGGGTTTCATTTTTTCCTTTTAAGGCACGGAACCCTGGAAAGAAAATATTTTTCACTTTAATTTTCTTGGAAGTTGTTAAATTACTTTATATCGTCACTAACTTCTATCGATCTTCAGTTGCGCTATGCTGCCAGCCAACGTTATAGTAACTACAAACTGAAACTATACAATAGTTTTAACATTTTTAAAGTGTTATTCCACACTTAGGAAAGAAAAATACTTATTTAGAAAACGTATAAAAAAATTAACGTAGCGGGACTGGAAACCGACCAGGTCGGTTTCGAGGGGCCAAAATGGTTGTTAAAGTCGAAAAGCTTCGAGCATCGATCTTATAGTCAGACGTTGTCCAATTTAGCAACGACGTCACCTAAACGGAACTTCTTTTAGCTTTACGCGGTGTCCTGCACAAAGCAGTTTAGGCAGAGGGAACCTGGAAACTTAGTGTTAAGACACTCCGTTCTTTATTAAGACACTTCAATCATCATGTTCCAAAGTATAAAATTGTGACGAAATGAGCATTTTTAAATATTTCACTGCTTAGAAAGCCAATCAAATCTACAATCGGTGCGTTTATAGTAGTCACACGCTTACAGCCTCTATATTTTGTTATGTATAAAATTCCGTCCCCATTCTGTGGTTACCCTGTGAGTTAAAGGTCTTTTACCGCAAATTCAACTAGCGCAATAAGTACTGGTCCTACATCGTTACAGTTACTTCATATTTACTAAATGTATAAACTTAGATGGGATAAAATGTGGCTTAGTTTAGTGTAAAAGTTAGGTTAAATTTGGTGAAGTTAACTTCTGTTATCATTTACAATTAGAATTAGTGGCCTCTAATTCTTCTTCGTCGCGCATTGGAACAGGAATGGAAATTGAAAATTGTGAATTCGATTTTCGCTCGAAAAAATCAATAATTTTCATTTTAATGCACTGTCAAAAAATAGTGCGGCGTTGAGTTCCACCATTCAACAGGGTGTGTGTGCTTTGAATTCGAGTGGAAAGTCTTGACGCAGCTTTATTGACAGTATGCGTTATACTGAAAAGACTGGAGTTTTTATTAATGTCAACAACGATTATAATAGAATTAGTCAGAATATTTTTTTTTTTCCTTTTTACTTATCTTCCGTATTTAACGGACTAGAACTTAGTGTTAATACACTTAGCTCTTCACTGGTAAACCGCGGATTAAGAAAAATAATTGGATTTGGTTTGCAATCAAATTTAACATTTTCCTTTTTTCACATAAAAATTGAAATTTTATTCCACAAATAGATAACATTAAAAGAGAATCAAGCGTTTTTCCCTTAACATTACAAATAGAAAGTCGTGAAATAAAACAAGAAGTATCCAGAAGAGTTTACATTCCCTTTGAAAAGTCAAGAATATCTTAGAAAATTTATGTTTACTTCAACTTTTTCTTCTACTTGTACTTCACTTTGAGTTTCAAAGATCTCGCTTGTCGCAATCTTTGTCGATTGACGTCTAATCGGGCGGAAAGGTCTTTATGAAGTTATGGAAAAATGCTGCTTATTATTTCATCCATTTTCATTTCAAAATTCTTTGTTTTAACACGTTTATATTATAGGTCGAACTGTATCTAAATAACTAATAAATTTAAACAATATATTAAATAAATAATAAATTTAATGTCAAAATATTCTATGTTTTACCAAAATTTACTATATTATGTAAGGTTCTCTTGTTTTTAAAAATAAATAAATAATAATTTAAATTATTAAACTGATTTAATCTTGTAATACTTGATAATGGCAACACCAACGGAGTTGAGATCGGGCGGTCGGCATATTGGCTCGGGGCAGTCTGTGTTGGGAAGTGATAACGAACGGACGTATAAAAGTATAGTCGTGATACTATTACTAAAATATAGAGTGTGTAGACCACAGCAAGGAAGTTTTATTGAAGATATCCCATCGTATTTACACTTCAGAAGTGGTATTATCAACGCTCGCATAAAAAGTAAGTAGCACTTATTTCGTAATAATTTACAATGACATACATCATTTATCCGTGCTAATTTGGTCAAGAAATAATGAGCAAGTAATAGGGTAAACAAATCAGAGCTTTATTTCATTTAAATGTATGTTTTAAAAAAATAATAATAAGAAGAGGGTTGACATTTAATTAGTATATTACCTTACTATATGAATCCAAATAGAAAAAGCACAAATAATTAGAATGCATGCAGCAAGGAATACTGTTAAAACTTCTGTTATTGAATTTCATATTACTAACCTAAAATAATAATGAATCACTGGTAAAATATAAAACAAATTTTAAATAAATTATTACAATAGTATAATTATTAAAAATTATTATTTTTCATTATAAAATAATATACTTGACGCTTACATTATATATACGTATTTTTCTCATTCTACCCCACAAGAACATTTTTAATCTTATAATTTTTATTGATTATTAAAATTGCTTATAATTCATATGCTGTGTATGTATCTTCGTCTATGTTTTTTAAAATAATTAATATCATTACAAATGTACATACTATTTTATTGTAAATAAATAATAGGTCAAGGCCAAATTTGGGTCGGATGGAAAGGGTCATTATTTATTTTATCCAAAATGAGCTAGGATGCCGCGTTTGAATGTTTTTAATAAAAAAATAAAAAAATGTTTTTATTTTGCTTTTCTCGAACTTTAAATATTTTCACTTCAAGTTTTAATTACACGCACCAGTTACAAACAATTAAGATACTAAAACTATTTAATTTTCTTTCCGAGACCATGGAGCGGGGCGAGAGTCGTGAGGGTCACAGTCTGCGGACCCCAGAACGGAATCCGTCTAGGAGCGGCGAAGATCGAAGCAGACGGAGTTGCAGTCGCAATGGAAGTTGGAACCGCGGTCGTAGTACCAGCATACGCCAACGGGAACAACATCTGGAACGTGAAAGGGAGCGCCTACGCAAACTGGAGCGAACACTCCAAGAGGAACGTGATCTAGAGGCCCGTTCCAGACGCAGTGAACAAAATCAGCACGCCATGGACAGGAGACAACGCAGACTTCATGTGGACAGCGAGCATCGAGAGCATCTAGGCGATGGTGATCGTCGAGATGACAAACGTCGAAAAGATCGCCGGAGCCGCGACGTCAGTACCGGGCATCGCTCAAGGTCATGTAGTCCTTTATATTCATCTAGGGATATCATTAAAATAATACATTCTTTGAAAAATAACCCAACGTCACAACCGTCAGAGCAGAACACACATTCAGTGAATAAACTTGATTATAAGAATATTTTGCCAGAATTTGATCCTTCTAATAAAAATCAACGTATGGACGTATGGCTCAGAAAAGTAAATGAATGTGCCTCTGTCTACGGTTGGGACGATAAAACAATTATACATTTCTCCATGCAGAAACTGCAAGGACTGGCCAAAGTCTGGTATCAGAGTTTAAATACAATACTCTTCACTTGGCCAGAGTGGCAAGAAAAACTCATTAAGGCTTTACCGTCTGAACAGAATTATGGCCAATCCTTGGAAGACATGTTAAGGCGTAGAAGTAAATATAATGAACCAATAGAAAACTATTATTACGAGAAACTAGCCTTAATTAATCAATGTGAGATAATAGGAAAACGCGCCGTAGATTGTATTATCCATGGTCTCAGTGATAGGACCGTAAAATCAAGTGCATTAGCATTGCGTTGTAATGAACCCGATCAGTTGCTTCAATTTCTGCTTAGTAATAAAGAACATCCATATCAGTCTAATTTTAGGAACAAAAATGCCACTGAGAATTTACTCAACGAAAATAGTCGGGGGGGAAATTCCAAGCTTAACATGCACAGCTCAGGGCTGTTTTGTTACAACTGTAAGGAAAGGGGGCATCTTTATATTAAATGTACTAAGCCCCTATTAAAATGCTATCATTGCCACAAAATAGGACACAAAATAGATAATTGTCGCGCTAAACAAGAAGGACAGTCTATAAAACCTACCACTGTCCACAAAACTATGTGCATAACGAGTTCCCATCCAAATGATAAGTTCACGAAACAAGTATTAGTTAATGGAAAGTTTCTGGACGCCTTTATAGATTTTGGCAGTGAAGTTACCCTTATTAGAGAAACTGCTGCTATTGATTTAGGGGTGGTGCATAATGGGATACCTTCGGCTATGAAAGGTTTTGGCAACGGGTTAGTCCAGTCTTTAGGGTCGGCAACACTGACTTTGTCGATTGACGGGGTAGCAGCAACGGTTTCTTGTAAGGTGGTTAACGATCAGTTGCTTGATAGAACAATGTTAGTTGGACAGTCATATTCCGAACAACCCCATATAATAGTTATTAAAGACTCCGCAAAGTTGCGGTTCCTCGATGTTGGTATAGAGAATTCTTTTGATTGCTTTGAAGATGCAAAGCGTACAATTAGAGTTAGGGTTATAGGTTTCGCCCGACTTTACGGGATAGCTAGTGTAAGAGCTGCGACGGAATTTGCACTTAGTGGGAATATTTTCTTACAAACAAAAATTGTAGGGAAACTCAACGAACAGTTTGTTATACTAGGTGGTATTTATGAGGTTAAAAAGGGTTATTTAAGCGTTATTGTAACGCCGTGTTCCATACCATGTTTGCTACAAAAGAACTTTATATTTTCCCGCGCTGAAGAGGTAGACTTAGTTAGGAGGGTAACTGCAGTCTCTCCAGTTACAACAGATTGTGAGGGTGAAACTATCAGCAAAATTGATAGACAGCTAATAAAAATAGGAGAATCAGTAACTGATCAAGACAAGGAGAAGCTGTTTCAATTATTGCGACGCTTTAAACACTGTTTTGCTTCGGACCTGACTGAATTGGGGTGCACCGACGTCACAGAGATGCAAATTGAATTGAACAGCGATCGACCTGTAGTTTATCGTCCCTATAGGCTTTCGCATCAGGAGCGTGAAAAAGTTCGCGACATGGTAGATGATATGTTAGACGCCGGTGTAATAAGAGAATCTATATCTAATTACGCTAGCCCTATCATTCTGGTCCGTAAAAGGGATGGGAAGGTACGTATGTGCATTGACTATAGGATGCTTAATTCAATCACTGTGAAAGAACGCTACCCAATGCCAATCATTGATGATGAGGTAAGTCGTTTGGCTGGGCAAGCATGGTTTATTACCCTAGATCTAATGTCAGGCTACTATCAGGTGCCTATAGTGGAACACCATAAGCATCTGACGGCATTTGTGACCCCCGACGGTCAGTATGAATTTAATCGTGTACCGTTTGGGCTAGCAAATGCCCCTGCAGTTTTTCAAAGGATGATGAACCGTGTTCTGGGACCGATGCGATTTAATGGAGCCACTGTGTATATTGACGACGTGCTTGTGTATGGTAGGAACGCAGACGAAGCACTTACGAGGCTGGAGGAGGTATTACAGTTATTAGATAATGCAAACCTCAAGCTGAACTTGGCGAAGTGTAGTTTTCTGGAGAACCAAATTGAGTACTTAGGGTACGAAATCAGTTCAACGGGGATGAGACCTGGTATAGCAAAAATTCGATCCGTGTCTGATTTTCCCCGGCCAGAAAACGTTCATACAGTCCGCCAATTCTTGGGACTTGTTAGTTATTTTAGGAAGTTTATCCAGGGTTTTGCTGAGCTAGCTTCTCCACTTACAAAACTTTTGAAAAAGGATGTAAAATGGGAATGGGAAGGAGAACAAGAAAAGGCTTTTGAGGAATTGAAGACTAAGTTAGTAAGTCGACCAGTCCTTGCTATTTACGATTATTCCGCAGAAACTGAGCTCCATACAGATGCTAGCAGAGTAGGCATTGGTGGAATTCTACTGCAGCGAACGCAAGGTAGTACAGAGCCCTTGAAACCCGTCGCGTACTTCAGTCGGCAGACAACTCCTGAGGAAAAGAACGTTCATTCCTATGAGCTAGAAACGCTAGCTGTAGTTTGCGCATTGCGAAAGTTTAGAGTGTTTCTGCTCGGGAAGGAGTTTAAGATCATTACGGACTGTAGTGCTCTACGCTCTACGTTTCAAAAACGTGATCTTATCCCTCGAATCGCGCGGTGGTGGCTTGCACTTCAGGAGTTTAACTGCACGGTCGAGTACAGAGCGGGTACAAAAATGACACATGCGGACGCATTATCAAGGAATCCAGTCAATGATAAGCAGACAGCAAGCATTGATCAGTATTCAACTATTTTAGCCATAAGCAATGAGGACTGGCTTTTGACGTTGCAAATGGGTGATTCGGAACTATGCCGAATTCGAGATATTATTAATAGTAATTTAAATTCAAAGGGACTTGAGTACATTAAAGACAATTATCTTATTAAAGAAAACAAATTATTCAGAATTCTTGAGGGGAATAATTCTAACATTAGGTGGGTGGTACCCAAGGGAGCGAGGTGGCAGGTGTGCAAGATGAATCATGACGATATTGGTCACGTTGGTGGAGAGAAAACCTTGGAGCGTATTAAAAGGCTCTATTGGTTTCCTAAAATGTCGCGTTTCGTCAAGAAATATGTAAAGTCTTGCATCGACTGCGCTTACGCGAAGGCGACTGCCAATAATGAGGGACTCTTGCACCCTATTGTTAAAAATGAAATACCATTCCACACGTTACATACTGACCACCTCGGACCTTTTATAAAATCTAAAAAAGGGAACACTCATATACTGGTAACTGTTGATTCGTTCACTAAGTTCGTGTTTATTAAACCAGTGAGGAATACAAAAACCCAAAATGTAATCAGAGTGCTCGAAGACATTTTTGATACCTTTAGAAATCCGGATCGGATTATAAGTGATCGTGGTAGTTGTTTTACGTCCCATGCTTTTAGGAGGTTCTGTATGGATAGGGGTGTTAAGCATATATTAAATGCGGTGGCCAGTCCAAGGTCAAATGGGCAGGTTGAACGATACAACCGCACCATTTTGGATTCCCTGACCGCACAGAACCTTAGAGACGATGAAAAGAACTGGGATATTCAACTCGGTAAGATTCAGTGGGGACTTAACAACACTCTACAAAAGACAATAGGTCGAACTCCCGCGGAGGTTATGTTTGGTACCATAATAAATAGTGAAAGTAATCCAATACTTAACGAAATAGGAAATCTCACTCGTGAATCTTGTGATCTGTCGTCTTTACGTAGAGAAGTTAAAAACAAAATCGATAGGGAGCAGGAAAAACAGAAACAATATTATGGGGCGCAGACCAGCTCATATTTATAAGAAAGGGGAATTGGTTAAAATAGTAAAAACCGCATTTCAAAATGCTGGCAAAAGCACTAAGCTTTTGCCCACATACGAGGGTCCATATAAGGTGGTGAAGGTGATGGAAAATGACCGTTATAAAGTGGCACCCATTCCTGGCTTTGAGGGAATGAAAAATAAACGAAAAACTACAGTGGCTTCTGATCGAATGAGACCATGGATACATATAACGTCTTTGGACCTAGATAGTGATGAGGTGGATATTATGGAAATTGATATTAACTCATCCGATGTGGATGAATAAATATAGTAAATAAAAAAAAAATGTAAATGTATTGAACCTAAATTACAATATGTAAACGTGGTAATGATGTATGTAAATGAGATTATTGATAATGCCTTGAATGAGTTTATCTGCAAAAGATATTTGTGTTGTTCCAGGTCAATCACGAGACTTCGTGAGCGAGCGAGTTCGTGTTTTGACTTCATTGATTACTAAAAGAGTATAGTTTTCACTAAAAGAAATAATAAAATAAATGGGATGGTTGAGCGTGAGACTACGTGAGCGAGCGAGTTCACGACTCTGCCTTTTCCGTAAATTGTGGGTACGAGACTTCGTGAGCGAGCGAGTTCGTGGCCTGACTTCATTGATTACTAAAATAGTATAGTTTTCACTAAAAGAAATAATAAAATAAATGGGATGGGTGAGCGCGAGACTACGTGAGCGAGCGAGTTCGCGACTCTGCCTTTTCCCGTATGTTATGGGTACGAGACTTTGTGAGCGAGCAAGTTCGTAACCTTCACTTGATTCCCCGTTAATATAAGAGTTCCTATTAGTTGATAAGGAAGTAATTGTTATAATTTAATAAAATAATGAGTACATTATTTTGAACTAGTATATATTACGAGACTTCGTGAGTGAACGGGTTCCGTGACTTTAATTTGTATTCTTTTTCATGTATAATAAGTATATATAAAATAATTCTGTAGATGTATGTAAATGTATATTTTCTATGAAATACTTATTTGGTTATATAGGCGATTATAATGTAAAATGTAACGCGAATAGCTAATTGATTAATTTCATGTAATATTATTCCTCAGTATAATAATAGAAAACAAATGATGTTGTTGTATTAGATTATTGTCTTTTTTTGTTTTTTTTTTGTTTATTGTGTTAATTGTTATTGAGATCACATAACCGCGAAAAGAATTAAACCCGCCGAGGTTTCTTGCTTGTTCTTTTACTCGAGTTGGGCCGGATAGGGTTGGAACAAGCATAAACTTAGTTATAAGAGAGATTGAAACAATGTGATCTTTTACTGTTGTGTGCCAATGTGCCGAGTGTAAGGTTCTCAACTGAGACGTGTATGGGGTCATACACGACATCAGGATGGTCGAGTGTAAGGTTCTCTTGTTTTTAAAAATAAATAAATAATAATTTAAATTATTAAACTGATTTAATCTTGTAATACTTGATAATGGCAACACCAACGGAGTTGAGATCGGGCGGTCGGCATATTGGCTCGGGGCAGTCTGTGTTGGGAAGTGATAACGAACGGACGTATAAAAGTGTAGTCGTGATACTATTACTAAAATATAGAGTGTGTAGACCACAGCAAGGAAGTTTTATTGAAGATATCCCATCGTATTTACAATTATAAACGCTGCGGACCACTACTGGTCCACGGACTAAGTCACTAAGTATCTAAGTAACTATGTTAAAAAAGATAAGAATCTTATTTACACGCAATTCTTATTGTTGTATTATTATGAAAAATTATATGTAGATAAGATATGTATGATGGATGGAATTGGAAGGTGGTTGATGAAACCTTGGACAATATCGAGTTTGTGTTCATTATATTGATCTTATTAATGTGTTCCGTTAAAAAAATTTTATATTTAATTATCATTTTTATTATCACGTTTTTGTTAAGTCGACTAAAAACTATATAATAAAATACGAGAAACTAAGTATGATCTATTTGTTATAATTGTATCATCATACAACTTGGTAGTTATACGAAGCTTAGATAATAATATAATATTATGGTATAATCAAACTGATCCTATGTTGGAAGTAAGATTTGAATAGTGGAACTCTTCAGAGATTATTAGAAAACCATTTGAGTTTAGACTCATATAATTTATAGCTCCTATATATTTTATAGCACTTGATGTAGAAATATATGTTTTTTACTTTGAATGAGAAGTAGATTAATAAATAAAATAAACGTATTCTTTTACATTATTATTAAATTATTGTTTAATATTTTTTTTTAGTGTACGCTGCGTCCCACACATATCAGGGAATGTAGAGGGAACCTTAGAACCTAGTGTTAAGACACTATATTCCTCTTACGTTTTTCATTTCCGTTTTCCACAACTTAAAGCGTTATGCAGCTTAGTTTTGGCTTCACGCTTTAACCAGCAAAGCAGGCAAAGATAATTGCTAGTCAATATATTTCGTTTTCCACTTTCTGAGTTTGAGATATTTAATGTTGAAAAACAGAACTTAACGACGCCCTTTGTTTGACCAGAGCAAGCAAATTAAATCATTGCATTTGCAGTTAGACTCTGTCCCACTGTACCACGGCGGCCTTTTACAGTTCCGTAACTAACTTAAACCGTAATAATTACGTATATTCCAAATATGTCCTTTACAATTTACGTATATATATATAAATATATACATATAGGTATATAAAGTAGCAGCGAAACGGTCACAATCTAAGGACCAAAGCCAACTTTGAAAGGGTCGTGCTTCCAAGTATGACTAAAATTATTACTATAAAGTTAAGTTAGGGACGCACGTTTGAAACTATTTGCGAGAAATTTTTGGTATAGTATGGTAGAATGAATATGGTGGTATATGTTTTTGTGTAAATAAAATATATGGGTTTGAGGCCGCTATGGCGTAGAAGTACAAGCGAGTAACTGTAAAATAAGGTTGTGGATTCGATTTCCTCTCGGGAGAACGAATATTTAATACTTTCACGTTTTCGCTCTGGTAACGAGGCAAAGCGCGGCGTTCAGTTCCGCCATTCAACAACCGGGCAACACACATGCCTTGAAAATCACGTTCTGTTTACGAAAGCAAGATATTTTTTAAATATATTTTTTCGTTCCACCTTGTGGGTATCAAACCCAGAACCGTAGAGCTTACATTTAAATAATGACCCAATACACGACGACGTTCACTATTCTTTACATTTACTAAGCCAAAATTATTAAGATATTAACAAGAAACAACTAAAATATTATGAATTTTATTTAAAAAAAACCGATTTCAACGTTAAAAACTATTCATTATTAGTAGTTTCCAAGAGTAAAATATTCTCTATAGTAAGCT
This sequence comes from Heliconius himera, assembly GCA_021202915.1. NCBI lineage: Eukaryota > Metazoa > Arthropoda > Insecta > Lepidoptera > Nymphalidae > Heliconius > Heliconius himera. The sequence goes on from JAJHJA010000657.1 coordinate 172,884, forward strand.
GTGTAGCCCCGCCCTAATTGTAGGCTATACGGCTACTAAATTAAACATGAAATTTCAAGCAAATTTTATGTAAGCCGTTGATATAATGACTTTTGATATTGTAATACTCTTACCTGATGCTTGCCCTAGTTGGAGGACTTTGCTTTGAATATCGAAGAGAAGTCTCAAAAGTTATGAATATTTTTAATCAATATATTTATCTATATATGTATGTATGTTTGTAATGGAAATTTTAAACGTGATTTTGACTGACTTTGACATTTCGGATTAATTAGAATTTTTCCATACATGTCAAGGATCGATGAAAATGCAATGTAAAAAAACAAGATGTTTGGAGTACATGTTTTCAATTGATTCGGTAAAAAGTATCCCATGTTTTTTTACATTTTATTTACACTATTCTTTTATTATTATTTTTTGAATTATACTTCGTTTAAATTTATTTACAATAAAATACTTTTTTTTCTTATTTATTTAGATTTATTTGTTTAGTAATTTTATTTTTTTTAGATAGAATGATCAATATATATGTCTATAGAATGAAAAATATATATATTTCATTGATATATGATAGATATATGATTGGATGGAATGGGAAGAAACATGGAAAAGTGTTATTTCTTTTAAGTTTATGCTGCTTTCCCCATATGGCAGGAAGCCACTGTCTCCGTCCTCTTGGTTTTTGGACACCCTGTTTCCCACTTTTCATTCAATTTTCAAGATATTGCGTATTGAATGGAGAAATTCAACACTTTGCTTTGTTACCAGAACGCAACGAAGCGAAAATAAAAAGCCGTGTGATCCCGGCCCAGAATTCCTATTCTGGGCCGGGATCACACGGCGTTTTATTTTCGCTTCGTTGACCAGGATGATCCTTCATCCTGGTACTGGTGGTGTCGTAAGAGGCGACTAAAGTACGTGTGGTAGAGTCGCGTCGCCAGCAATGGCAACACGCATTGGCAGACTCGACCGGATCATTACCACCCCCGGCATTTAAAACCGGCGTGAAGTAGTGGCTTTATGCCAGCCCTGCGTTTCGCATCAGGTAATGCCGGTCTCCGGAGCCCAACCCACCTTAAAGGCCGGCAACGCACCTGCAGCTCCTCTAGTGTTGCACGGTGCCGTGGGCGGCGGTGATCACTTACCATCAGGTGACCCGCACGCTCATTTGCCTTATCTTTTTCATAAAAAAAAAAACATTTCCCAAAGTGGGAATCCACCACCTCACCTCACCACAGACATTTACTCTAGTATTAAACATATTTACACCACAGACATTAACTCTAATATAAACATATTCACAGAAAATACGAACAGAAAAAAAAAATTGATTCCTTGAATTATGAATAACACAATTAACAGAAAAATCTGAATGTTTTATTACACCACTGTCGTAGGTCATTTTTCCTCAGAAAAGTGGTATTTTAATTGAGGTTCAAGGAAATTCAAATTAGTTTTGCATATTAAATTGTTAATAATTAGAAACTATTCATGTTTCCAAAGCACGTATAACGAAATGTAATTGGTACAATAAGTTCGTTAGCTTATAATTAATACTATTTTATCAAAATTTCAGCAATTATTTCGCACAGGAATTGAAAACAGCATCTAACTGCTAGCGCTACAGTTGTAGATTCGATTTCCACTCGAGGTAATAAACTATTTTCATTTCCTCGCTCTGGTAACAAGATTAAGCGTAGAGTTGAGTTCCGCTACTCAACACGGCATAAGACGTTTCTTAAAAAAAATGTTAGAAAGTGCAGAATAGAGTGTCTTAACATTAGACTCCGTGTGCTTATACGGCTGTTCCCGATATACAGTGTGAAACTAAAAAAGAACTGGGAATGTTGTTGTAAACTTTTACAATAAATTCAATAAAATAAAAAAATAATAGGTTTCTTTTGATTGATCTCAACGACATTGTTTAACCAAAGGCAACAAAAACATATTAAAATAGAATTGCCAATAAGTTAGATTTTTTAGTTAGAGTGTTTTTAAAAATATTTCAAAAACATTGGGATAGGCGGATAGAAATGAATACTCAAATACTTGTTCATTGTTAAAATTTATTACAATAGCTATTGTTATAGTAATTTAAAAATATGCACTGAGGCCGTCGTGGCGCAGGGGCACAAGAGTATGACTGTAACGCGACGGTTGTGGGTTCAATCCCCACTCGAGGGAATTCATTATTATTTCTTAATATTTTCTCTCGAGATTGTGTAGTATAAATTTGAAATATCAAATTAGTTAAGTACAGCACAGAAAAAATCTAGCTTCTAAGTCAATGCAATTAAAAGATACGAGCATTTATGCATCGATTTTGCTGCAATGTGTACGAAATTCTCCGCGTAATCAAAATTTATAGGGTACTTCTCGTGTGCCTACAGTTATGAAATTTGGTACAAAGTGATAACTTGCAAAATACAAATAAAGAGAAAAATCCGAAAAGAGAAAATTTATAGATATTTAAAAAAATACAATTACAGACTCTAAATTTTTCATTTCATACTAAATGAGCGAATTTTAGTGACTTGACCCAGAATCCTGAAATTAGTACGGAAGCCTCGATGGGCGAGTCTGACTCACACTTAACCGTTTTTTTGATTAGCAAAACTGCTGATGACTTTTTTCCCTTCTGTCCTTCTGATGTTCAATGTTTGTTAATGTTTATGTTTTGTCCTTTAACTAAATGTTTATGTAAGTATATTATATTTAAAAATATTAAACTATAAGGGAACATTTTTGTAAAATATTAAGTTTTTTTACAAATATACTTTCTGTTATGTATATATTGAAAATATAAATTTTTATTTTACAAATAGAGGTCGGTCGTGGCGCAGCGGCACGAGGTGTGACTGCAAAACCGACTGGTTGTGGGTTCGATCCCCACTCGAGGAGATGAAATATTTACTTAAATTTATATTTCCATTTCTTCGCTCTGGTGTCGAGGTTAAGCGCGGCGTTGAGTTCTGCCACTCAACACGCAATGCCTCCAGAATTCGGCAGAAAGTGGGGAATGGAGTGTCTTAACACTAGGTTCCCTCTGCCTACCCTGCTGTGTGCGGGATACAGCGTGAAGCTAATTTAATTATAATTTAACTTTTTTAATTTATTTTACAAATAAAAGTGGTATTTTAACTGGATCTCTTGTTTACATGCATTGTCCTATTGTATAACACTATCTTCTTTTAGGTATGGTAGAATATCCTTCGTGTGTGTGTGTGTGTGTTCTGTGTAAAACGTGACATTATAAATGTGATTAGTGCTCAACTGGCACTCTCGGAACGCTACCCTATTCTAAGAACAGAACAGAACAGATTTTTGATTTTTTTTGTTGTTTGATACATTACATATGTATATAAATTATACTAATCAAAATCAGCTTCACTCTGTTTCCCGCACACAGCAGGGTAGGCAGAGGGAACCTAGTCCTCCTAGACACTCCGTTCCCCACTTTCCGCCGAATTCTAGGGACATTGCGTGTTGAGTGGCGGAACTCAACGTCGCCCTTTGCCCCGACACCAGAGAAAGAAATGGAAATATAAATTTAAATAAATATTTCATGTCCTCGAGTGCGGATAGAACCCACAACCAGGCGAATTTGCAGTCACGCTTCGTACCTCTGCGCCACGACTGGTCTCACGAGTGGCCTTATACTAATGCAGATTATAATCACGTATGTCGCATATCCGACATTCAATTGCAAAAGTCACAAAGGATCTACTAAGTAAAGGTTACGCCTACTCAAAACAAATATAGCTATATTTATCCCTTATCATTGCAAGATTCTTGTAGTCACTACAGCCTTAAATATTTTTATACTAAAAGGTTATAGTAAGTTAGTTATTAATATATATTAGTTTTTATATTGACGTGCGAGGCCAGTCGTGGCGCAGCGGCACAAAGTGTAGCTGTAAAACCGACTGGTTGTGGGTTCGATCCCCACTTGAGAAGATGAAATATTTACTTAAATTTATATTTCCATTTCTTCGCTCTGGTGTCCAGGCAAAGCGCGGCGTTGAATTCTGCCACTCAACACGCAATGCCTCCACAATCCAGTAGAAAGTGAGGAATGGAGTGTCTTAACACTAGGTTCCCTCTGCCTACCCTGTTGTGTGCGGGATACAGCGTGAAGCTGACTTATTTATATTGACGATTTTATAGTAAAATAAATTAACCAAGAAGAATAAATGAGGCCAGTCGTGGCGCAGGTGCACAAAGCGTGCCTGCAAACGCGACTAGTTTTTTACTTTGGTGTCGAGACGAAGCGAAGCGTTTAGTTCCACAAATGAAACTCTTCTAGAATTCGGAGTAAAGTAGGGAAGTAGAGTGGTTTAATACTAGGTTCCCTATTTCGTACTCTGCTGTGCGCGAGATACAAAAAATTACTTATACTCCCGGGTAGGAATCGAACCCATATCACCGGTTTTACTTTTATTCAGCTTTAAATGAATTATTACAGCAAGGTCACAGCTAAGTTAAGATTTAAATCACAACCTAACCATTAAAATAAATATAAATCAAAATTCAACCAAATCCCTGTAAGGAAGGTTTTTACAAAATGCTCGTTCCTCGAAAGTCGTCGTTAGCGTAATAGCGTTAGAAACTTTGAACAACGTTCAAATTTCAGTTCAAAAGCAATTTTTTAGGTTCCCAAGACGTGTAGTTTATCACAAGAAACGAATGCCAATGTGGTGAAGGGTACTTCGGCTGCCATATTTCACTTAGAAAGTATACTTTGTAAATCTTAATTAGAGCTTTGAGACTTAGTGGTTTGTTTTATGGGAGGTATTACACATACGTACGTATGTTTTTTTTACAGTAATGGACTTTTACGTTTAATTCCACATGTAGAGCCCGATATAGCCCGCATAAGAGTGCGACTCTAAACGTGGCAAGCTGTGGGTTTGATTCTCACTTGAAGAAGTTAAATATTTAATATTTTCATTTCTTCGTTTTAGTAACGTGGTAAAGCATCGAGTTCTGCCTACCGGAAAGGAAGTATCTTAACAGGAACAGAGTGCCTTAACACTACCGTCCCAGCTGCCCTCTGTCTACCCTATGTGCGGAATATAGCGCCAAGCTAAAACTATCCTAGAAGAGTTTTCGGCCAAATTTAAAACATTGCTTGTTAAATGACAGAATACAACGCCGCGCTTTATCTTATTTGAGCGGAGAACACATGATCCTCACGTTAACATTCAGGCACTATCATATTTCATCCCAAAAATATAGGATATAATGATAAAAACCAATCTTTGCCTATTATTATAGCTAGTTAAAATCACAGTTTCATAGAAATAAAATTAAATTGGCCCAATATGTAGAGACCGGTTAAAAGTTTATCACAAGTTTCGCAATTAGAGAAACGGGGCTTTAATTAGGCTTATTGAACAACATTCCAAGAGTTCCAACAGTAAATATCTAATTGGATTATTATAAAGTTTGAGAGACAATTCCAGCTTAAATAGAAGCATGGTAGAGTTCCTCCTTTGAAAGCGTTACCACGTTTCGTATAGATTAGTCGAGGTCGAGGTCGTCGTGGCGCTAGGATATTAGGGTGTGGCTGTAACGCGACGGTTGTGGGTTCGATTCTCATTCGGAGAAATTAATTATTATTCATTTATATTTTAATTTCTTCGTCGTCATTGAATTTCACCACTTAACACGCTATGCCATGTAGTACATCGAAAAGTGAGAAAAGGAAGTGTTTCAAGGACAGTGTCTTTACACTAGATTCCATGTTCCTTTTGCCTACCGTGAAGGTAAAAAAAAACTATAATTAAGTACATATAAGACAGTGAAACATTACAGTTTCTTTTGTCGCTATATCATCCGATGTTCGCATGCTAGGGGAAGCCAAAATAATTTACAGTAGTCATTTCCGCCGCATTCTCTTATCTGGCTGTAATCGTCGAAAATACCCTTAGATTTTAAAAGGTTTTAGAATACCTTTTTACGTATTTAAGTATACGTCAGATTAATGAAATCTTCATTTATCTTTATTAAATTTGGTCGGACGCCGTTTATTCTGTATATAAATACGTGAATGTGAATATTTTTCGAATAAAAAGAGCGGATTTTCCGTTTGTTTAGCTTTATTTGTTTATACAGAGTGTTCTGTTGATAATATTTACAATAATTACTAGGGTTTTGTTAGCTTTTTGCCAGAACTGGTGATTATTGGTTTAAAGGAGCCATATTAAAATTGTGCTAGGGATGTGCCTGGTTAAACGTTAATCGTTATTTAATTTTTTTATAAAAAAAGAAAAAAAATGTGTTTATTATGTTAAATATATATTCATATTATAAAGGATTTACTATTAAGAACGTATTTACATTAATCCTCTGGTATTTTCTTAGGATAATTAGGTTGTTAAAGTATTGTACTAACTTGTGTGTGTGTGAACTTGTTATTATTAAAAAGTGGAGAAGGGATGAGTAGCTTCACGCAAAGCAAGATAGGTAAAGAGAACCTTGAAACCTAGTACTGAGACCATTCCCATTAAGATACTTCCGTTCCCCACTTTTAGCCAAATTCTCGAAAAATTGAGTGTTGACTGGCGAAACTTAACGCTGCCCTTTGCCTTGTTACTAGAGCGAGTGCGAATCGAACCCACAACCGTATTGTTTACAGTCGCACTCTTAAGTTCCTGCGCTATGACAAATTTACTATTATTTATGTCCTAATTAGGTATATTAATTAAGCTGTAATATTTTTTTTTATAAACAAATATAAAATAAGTCGTCCTTAACAACAAAACCGCTTTTTTATTCATAAATAATCGGTAAAATACTTACGGAAACCCTTAAAGATCGGTACACGTGTACACCGGGGGTCGTGTGTTGAATGAAAACACTTGACTTTTACGGCATTACGTAGTATATATAATCGTGTACCCAGAACACGTGCCTGGCTATCGACGTTGTTAATTTTTATATCTTTTATGCTATAAAGAAGATTGGCTAGGACGTTTTTGTTAAGATGGTTGTTTTTAGCTTCACGCTGTATCCCGCATGTAACAGGCAGAGGGAGGCTAGTGTTAAGACACTCCGCTTTCCACTTTCCGCCGAATTCTAAAGGAATTGCGTGTGAACTGGCGGTACTCAATCTCGGGCTTTGCTTCGACACCAGAGCAGAGAAATTAATATATTCAATATTTAATTTTCTTCCAAAGGAAATTGAACCCACAACCTGTTGCGTCTATAGTCACATGCTTGTGCCCATACGCCATAACTAGCCTCTGGCATCTTGCTGATAAGATGGTATTCAGTTCTGTTATTACCCATTACCGTCTTTTTAACTTCATGCTGTACCGCCCTATAGCACGATGGTATAGGAAAATATAAAGACACTCCGACTCCAGTTCTTGAGTAGGGGAACTTTTTTCATTCGCATACGGAGAGTATTAGAAAAATTCTTGTCTCGTTACTAGAGCAAGGAAATAAAAAAAGAACTAATTATTTCTAAATAATCTAACCCACAAATATCTCATTCATAAACGCAATCAAATTAAATAAATAAAAAGAATCCATGTAAGGGTCATAATCAGAAAAAGTGTACATTTTGAGTCTTTTCTTGTCCCGCTACTTTGAATACGTTTTAAAAATACAATTTTATAGATAAGTCAAATATTTTGCCATTTTAGATATATTTATTTATTAATTTAAGCATTTTGGTATTATTTTAAGTGTATTATGGCTAAAAATAATATGTTTTGTTAGTTGCAAAAAACCTTTTCAAAATGCTCCCATACAAATTTTCGTGTCCCATTGGTCACTTTATTTTTTGAAAAGTAGTTTGTTACGAATGTTTATGGTTTTATTTGATTAGAGCTATGTTTATATTACTTTACTATATTCATAATATCAAATGGAACTACTTTTATTGATACATCATTTAATAAATAATATATATTAATTAAGTAAATTTGTCCCAAAATATTGTCTTTTCGTTACTCAGGGTTAGTAACATACAATTAAATTATGAACGCAATTACTTTGAATGGTATTTATTATTATTTTCTATTGTGACAACATTATAGCAAAAGTTATTGCTATCGTAGTTACAACCAGTAGTGTTTTCGCAGCAATCGAGAGGTTCAAATGTTTTTGAGTGAATGCGTAAAATTACATCTCAGGGTTATAAACGGGGTTTTATTTTGGTAATTATACTATTATTTCGTTTTCTAGCTTATGTTATTTGCTTCATTTTACAAAATCTCAAGAAATACATTCAGTGTTTGTACATACAGCACGTGGTTTACGAGAAAATATTTAAAATAGTTAGAATTTCTCAGATTTTATTCTCAATTTCGTTACATTTCGTTACGTAACGAAACTGAGGAAATATGAAGCCTAGTTCACAATTACGTTACCAATGTTTTATTATTTATATGTATAATAAAATTGTAACGGACCGGCGTTTGTATAGGGAAGATATGTATATAAGAAAAAAAATATTACTGGCATAAAAAAAAATAGTGGCTTTTCATAACGTAAAGTAACCAAAAATAAAATATACAAGGTGGAAGTGTAAGTACCACTTTAAATGAAACCACAGTTTTAACTACTGTATAAAAGCCTAATATAAATCAGAAAAAAAAAATCCCAAAAATAAAAAAGTTATTTTTTCAAACAAAATAAATAATAAAATTGTCGTTTTAAAATAAAACGACATTTGTAAGGACGACGCACGCACACATAAACCTATCAAAGGAACACCGCCGCACACGCTTCATTCCGAAATCGAGTCCGTAGGTATTGGCGATAAAGTTCAAAGTTGTTTAACCTTTAGTAGTATTTTTGTAGTAGTAAGTGCTTATGTTATTGGGATCTATACGTAATCGCGTCACACGAAATACAGGTATGAATAAAAATCGTGAAATGAAAAAAAAATCCTACGTCTAAACTGTTGAGACATCTTGATTAATTTCTTTAGGTATGGGTATGAAATATTTTACCCTATATGCTGTTTCCGTAAAAGGAGCGTTGCCTCTTCCACCCTCTATATATTTTTCTGTTTGCTTGTTTGTGTATGTGTTTGTTCAGGCTAATCTCAGAAGGTTTAACCGTTTCCATTGTAGTATTTCGACTTCCTTTGGCAAGCTTCAATATTAAGTGTTTGATTTATTTTAACAAATATTTTATTTCAATAAAACAAACAAAATAATTGTTGTTGATCTTTCGGAAAACTATCAGTGTATATCTGAAACTAATGAAAATGTTGTTTATGCGGAAAGCGACAATATCTCTATGTAAATAAAAAAAGTAACTCTGTATCATCTGATAATATAAAAACCCACAAAGTTACTAATTTATCAATTACATTCAGAAAATCAACGATGATTTTAGTTCACCAGGATCTTTCTCATTCCATATTATTAATCCTACCCACGATATATGTTTATTTTACAAAAATAGTAATTCCAGTCATGACTCAAATTTTGATATTTTTTAAAGTATACTTAATTTAAACATTAACTTTGTGATCTCTAACTAGAAATATAAGTTTATTACGTTACAAACTAGCATTATTATATTGTTAATACTGTCACTTTGTTATGTTTACTTTTTACATTTATAATCTGTTAAATCAACGATTAAATTTTTAAATTTTTGATTTGTTAAAAAAAAAACAAAATAAAAAAAACTACTTTTATTCATATAACATCCTTGTTTTGTTGTGAATAATGCCTTATGACATCAGTTTCGTAACAAATATTATCAGTATTGTTACTCATCAGTTACGTTACGAATTCGAAAATGTACACTTTTCTGAGTATGACCCGTAAACGTAGTCCCTAGTAATATAAAATGCTATACATTAAACTTTATCAGTACGAGTTTTGCTACTCAGAAATTGGATTTCGAATAAAGCCGATCGGAAAGATAACTATTCGAGTTTATAAAGTATCTAAGCAGGTTTTACTTAAATAAAATTTCCTAGGTAAATAAATCTATTTGTGGTATCAATAAAGGATCAACAATTTTTAACGTTTTCCTTATAATAAAGCATTATATTTAGAATGAATAATTATTTGTACCAATGTTTTAATTATACAAACTTAATCGATGATATTAATATATTCTTTTGATTTTTCATTGATGCCGTTGTAGCACAACCTTGTAAATACGACGGTCATTGTGAATTAGTCATGTGATCAGTGGTAATCGAACCTACAACTATCGTGTTTACAGTCACACCCTTGTGCCACCGGGCAACGTCGGTCTCAACAAACCCTTCAGCTTTCTAATATTACAGTATTCTATAGTTGTAGCTACTATAAAAACATTTAAATGTATAATTTCTTTACAGATGGTCACTAAAGGCAGAATCAATAATAACTAAAGAAAAATGGATCCTCATAACAACATCTACCATATTTACGAAATAAGATGAAATGCGAAACAAAAATGAAATTGGCTAGAGGTTTACGAAAAGCACCTCACAATGAATGATAAGGAACACGGCCACCCTTTTATTAGTAATATAAATTTTACATTGGATTTTAACTATACAGAAAGAGAATTCGTAGAAATATTTAATGAAACAGAAGGAAACAGAACGGAAAGTGCAGAAATAGGATTAGTGAATAATTGGTGGGGTTTGGTGGCGTTGATGCTGGTTGTGTGCACGGCGGCTGGCAACGTTTTGGTTTGTTTGGCAATTTATTTGGAGAGGAGATTGCAGAATGTGACGAATTACTTTTTGATGTCGTTGGCGATAACTGATCTGCTTGTTGCTATATTGGTGATGCCAGTGGGGATATTGACGTTAGTGAGAGGTGAGTGTTATTATAAATAATTATGCTTATTTTTAGAACATACAGCTTCTTCTGAGGGAACTTTGTGTTACGACGCTCTGTTCTCTACTTTTCTTTAAATTTTCCAGATATTGTGTGTTGAGAGTTGAGTGATAGAATTCAACGGCGTGTTTTGACTTTTTACGAGAGGAAAGAAATGAAATAAGCATAAACTTCTTTCTTGTTTTACAGAGTACGGTCTCAGACACTTTTTGTTAATATTATTCCTCGCGCCAAATTACTTAAACTGCATTTTTTATGACTAATAATAATAGTTAACTTTTTATAACAAGTTATTATAATAATAATCCAATTTTGCAATTATTCAAAATCCAATGAAAAATTCTTCGACACAATTAAGTCATATCGAAAAATCAAACGAAGCTGTAAGAGGTTTCAAGCATCTGCATCAAAAAAAAACAAATAATTGTCACTTGAATTAATAATTTGATACACCCACATACAAGCTACAATCACTCTTGAACACTTATTGATTTAATAATGATGTATTTCTTAGCAAAAAAATCAATAGATTTTTAGTATTATTTTATCTCCTCGTTACCTAATTGATAGTCGTGGCACAGCGAAACCACGTCTGACTGCAAACCCAATGGTTGTAGATTCAATTTCCATTCGGGGGAATAATAATTATTTTCTCAATTCCCTTGTTCTGGCAACACGTAACGACGTTGACGCTTCTCAATATATATTGTCCCGTAATTGGGAATCGAACCCACAACCTGTCGCGTTAACATTCACACGCTCGCAACGGCGCACCACAACTGGCTGTACTCGTATTGTATTAACTTTTGATCAACTTCCACCCGAATGCTTTACTTCATTTAAACTTTTTAACACAATAAAATTTCTAATGAACGCACAAATTACTTTGTTAAGACTGTAACAGTTCTAACTCGATCCACTTCAGGTGAACAATTTTGCCCTTAGGCTTCGTGTTTTGTTGGCAAAGTAATGTTTCGTCTTTTAATTATGAATTTTGCTGCGTGGTGTAAGATTGATTAGCTTAATAAACTTCGTTGGTGTTGACAAATTCTTTTATTAGTTCATTTAATTTATTTTAAAACGTTATTTTTATGCTTAGAATTATATTAATATTAGAAATTATAAGAGATAGAGGCTGCCATGGCATAGGGGCACAAAGTGTGACTGTAAAATCGACTGGTTGTGGGTTCGATCCCCACACGAAGAAGTGAAATATTTATTAACATTTATATTTTACGTTTTTAACATTTCTTTGCTCTGGTGTCGAGGCAAAAGGCCGCCACTCAGCACACAATGCCTCCAAAACTCGGCGGAAAGTAAGGAACGGAGTGTCTTATCACTGGGTTTCCTCTTTGTACCCTGCTGTGTGCGGGATATAGCGTGAAGCTGATCAAGTCGTATTTATACATACTTTACAGTGCTATTTAAACTGTTATATTTTTTTAGCTTCACGCGGTTCCCCGCAATTAGCATGGTAGGCAGAGCGAACCTTGGAATCTAGTTTTAAGATACTCCATTTCTATTAAGATACTACCGTTCCCCATTTTCCCCAGAATCCTGGAGACATCGCGTGTTGACTGACGAAACTCATTACCGAGCTTTGTCTCATTCCCCCTAAGCGGGAATCGAACCAACAACCATCACATTCATATAAATACTTGATAGCACGTTCCATTTAAAACAGCCAGGTAGTTTTATACTGTGACACGCCAATGCGTTTAGCCGAATAGCAAACACTGTCGTCTGCCACCCGCCGCAAAGCCGCGGCTCGTTAATCAACCTCGCCCTAATTGTCACCAGTGACATTGAATTAAATTAGAGCGCGCTTTGGCTATATTTTGTGTAAAGATTTTGTGTTTTGTGTATCTTCATATATAGTGTTACTGTTGTGTTGTGTTATTCTGCTTCGGGTGGTTCGTTCGGGACAGTCGTGGCGTAGGGGTACAAGGGTGCGACTGTAAACCCGACTGGTTGTCAATTCGATTCCCACTCGACAAAATCATTGATATTTTAATTTCTTCGCTATGGTAACGAAGCAAAGCGCGCCACCCTCAATGGGAATCGTCGTCGTCAAGTTCGAGTTGTCAAGGCAAAGCGCGGCGTTCACGCAATGCCTCTAGAATTCACTGGAAAATTGGGAACGGAGCGTCTTTTCCATCTGCCTACCGTGTGCGTGATACAGCGTGAAACTAAAAAAAAAAAACAAATCAAAAATACATAAATGCAATAGTTGTTTAGGTTTCCATAGTTAAAGAGAGACGTAATAAGGTAGAAGGCATTAATAACGCCTCGGCTGGAGTTACAATGCTACTGACATTAGGGTGAGCCAAATAAATGATCGACGCTACGCTAAATTCGTCTTTCGCATGTTTTATATCACATTTCTAAGTAACATTTTGGTTTTATATAAGCTGAATTCTGTTGAATCTCATTTGTCATTTCTAATGTTGTTGTTGATTAAGTAGAGAATGGAGAGATTTTTATCTAAAGAGGTTTTTTGTTTAGCTTCTTTGACTTTACGCGGTTTTTTTCTCCTGTTCTTTAGCAAATCTGCTATTAAGACACTCCGTTCCCTGCTTTCCGCCCAGTTTTACAGTCATTGCGTGTTGAGATAAAAATGCCTTTTGTAAAAAAAATGCCTAATTTTGTCAGTACATTTTTTTACTTACATTTTTTTCAATAAAGGTATTAGTTTATTACTTTTTAGTCTTACTTTTTAATTAATGAAAATTCTGAAGTACAAGACTATTCTGAACGAGGAATGGACCACCTTCCTTCTCTACTGCATAAACCTAAAATTTCAGTACAACAACATCAAATAATATTAGAATACAGCAGTTCGTTACCAGATGCTAACAAACTGAACACCCAAGTGGCCAACAATTACGAAATATTTGCAATTGTAATGGACATGGATAGTTTCTAACAAAGACATGGAGATGCTGAAGAGAAATTGCTTAGTGGTTTACAGTAACAATTTCTAACAAAACAATCAAATTAAGTAAATAATATTTAATTTGATTGTTTTGTTACAAATATAAATAAATTTATTTACCGATTGATGAATAGTATTGAAATTATTTTTATTCAGTTTTTTTAAACAGTTAAACAGGAGTTCAGGCTAAGAGTAATAATTATAATTCCTTGATTATTGTGGAAAAAAATCCGCTATAAAACAATTTTTTAAATATAACTAATTTAAGCGATTTAATTTAGGAATATTACAATTATGCGTACAAAAATGTTTATTTTAAATTAAATATCATATTGTGCAATGCCCTATTAAGTACAACATAAGATTTGGTCACTAAATACCAAAATGACTTAAAAACACAAGAACGGAGTGTTTTTACACTATGTGAATCTCAATTCTCTGTTCACACTCCTAAAAATGCAGTTACAAAAAACAATGTATAATATAAAATTAAAAAAAAAACTTTTTTCACTTCCCATTAAAGCAGTTACTTAAGAAAAAGTAAATATTCAAATATGAAATAAATAAAATTTTATTATATAATAACTCAAATATTCCTAATTTCTAATTATATATCTATGCTATAAGTTTCACGTAAAATAACTAAATCTAAACCTTGAAATACGTACAGCAAGTAGAACGCTAGGCAAATTGCTTCATCACTACGTATATTAATACATTAACATATTATAATATAGATGGATGAGTGAATAGTATTGAGATAACAAGGTTTGGAATTAATTCCTAGATCAACTACCTACAGCTTAATAGAGTAATACAATTGTTAAGGAATTGTTAATTGTTGCTGAACAATTAATGTCATTCCTCCAGAATTCGCTGGCAAGCGGGGAGCGTAGTGTCTTGTCACTAAGCTCTCTCTGTCTACCCTGCTACACGCAGGATCTTACAACTTACCATATTAAATAAAAAAAATATAATTAACCCGCCATTGGTGACGTGTATGTCTGTTAGACCGGGTGGATCGAAAAAATCGTAATTTTATCGTCGTAATTTTTGGACATACCGTCTACTTTGCAGTTATTTGTCTGATTCACTGTGTGCGTGTGCGAGTGGTCTTTAAACCTTAGATAATAAGAATACCTTTTGTAATTGTAGTAGTCGCCATAGTTATTGGTCAGGTGCTATATAAAAAGAAAAAGTAAATATCTGTATTTTTGATTAGTATTAACAAATTTTTTAAGTGTTACTTTTGGCGCAAAATATCCGCTATTATTTTATTCTAAAACCTATTTAAAGGCTGGAGTTTTTTTAGTCGAGATGACAGATAATTAAATATTATCTTTATTATCAACATCCATCCGGCGGCTTAAAAGATCGGAAGTAATAAAGAAAATTAACAAACGAAACAAAATACGCGCGATGAACTTAACCCTTCTCGGTCGGGTAAAAAAGTTAATTTGTGTGAGTGACTTTTTCATTCAGCAGTCTTAATGGTTTCAATATATTATATAAGTAATTATAATTCACAAAAAGTATATATATTGGTTCCATTGATTATGATAAAAAACATATTTTCGTGGAATACATAAGATACCGTTTTTTAAACCCAGATAGCAGGGGATCTAATTGCAGCCGACGACATCCTGTCACGAAGCTACGTAGTGCTTGCAATTTCTCAGGAACAAAATACCTTCTTCCCTACTCTAATTGTCGTCACTGTAAAAGCCAAGAGGACTAAAAATATTAACCTCAAATCCTAGTAATATTATAAATGCGAAAGTTTGTGAGTATGTATGGATGTTTGTTACTCTTTCACGCAAATACTACTGAACCGATTACGATGAAATTTGGTATGTAGATAGCTGAAGACCCAGAATAACATATAGGCTACTTTTTATCCCGGAGTTCCCGCGGGATTGATTCTTAAAGGAGAAAAATCGTTAAATATAGTTTATAGGAGCATACTGCAGTAGCTACCAATAGGCCTATGATTAGAGCTTTGCAATATTTAGTTACCATATTTCTTATGTTGATAATATTGTTTCGTTATCATAGGGTTTCCACGCGGACGAAGTCGCGGGCGGCCTCTAGTTCGAAATAAAACCCTATATCGTTCAAACAACACCAGGGAAATAAAAATATGTATGTATATATTTCATATCTCGTTTGTTAACCACATTGTTTCCCACCGACCGTTTCTATTTAAGAAAAGTTAGTTAAGTTATATTTAATATAAGGTTAGCGATTCGCCTGCGGCCTCACCCGTTTGAATAACACGATTATTTATTTAGTATTCCAGATTGCGTTCGTGTAAAACACGGCATAGGCGCATTTGTAATGATTTCAATTTTTTCTATTGAGATTTTTTAATGTTCATTGGTAAAGACGGGGAGAGAAGAGAATATAAGAAGAATATTGTCAAATATTGTCATTAAGCCATAATAGGTTACTGTTTGTATGGCATATTTCATTCAATTATTTTGCCTTTTAGTATCTTAATAACAGCATACCAAATTAAAAAAAAAATGTTATTTTATTAGTGTAGCAAAAAGTTAAAATATCTTTCACTATTTACACTCGTAGCTTAAGAAGTCGCTAATTCTCGCATATCTCAAAAGGAAAAAGCGGAATTCTTATAGTTTCATCCGTCCATCAAGATCGTTTATATCTAGATCGTGTACAGGTATCAAGCTAATATTAAATTCAAATATTTACGTTGACGAACCCTTAAAGCACTGAAAAATTCGAGCTTTTAAATTAACGTAATCAAAACAAACAAGCATTTAAGCATGTTTTTTACTAAATTTTGTACGAAATTCGCCGCGTAATCGACATGGTCATAGGAATAAGAGGGGCTGGGTGGGCCGTACCCACCCCAGCATAGTTGTCGCCCAGAACATTGTTTTAAAATATTTGCCCTGTAAAAAAATCAAAAAATACATTTACCATAACATTTTTATTCAAAGCTAAAGTCCAGGCCTCTTCCAGAAAATAACTCTAGGTACGCCCGTGGTAATCAAAACTTATAGGGTACTTTCCGTGGAGCCCCGTGGACAGTTTTGAAAGTTAGCAAGAATTGGAAGCACCCCTTTCATTCTACCGGTTAGCGAACATCCTCAGCAATCATTACTTTCTTTCTCTGAATTTTCACGCTTCAACTTTAGTGCTTCTGTTTGGTCGGTTTGTAGCTTCTACATCTTTTTTTGTCTATCTCATAATTTTATTAAGGATAAAAGGCTAAGGTTTTATAATCTTGCCATGTTTTCTTCAATTTCGTTTACAGCATCTTTTACATCATTGTCCCATTATTTGTCGTTTTTGCTAGATGCTCTTACTTTTACCACAAACTTATGTCGCTGCCTAAACTAAACAGTTTCTAAGGTTCTCCATGCCAGTAAGCATCAACATTTCCAGCCTAGCTTCTTGGAAACTCTGTTTTCTTATTCCTGTTTTCTCTGTATGGTAGATTCTAAAACTTCCAGCTTCTTATGTATTGACTTCAACTTAGGACATGTCTTGCAACTGGAACAAATCCGCAACGCACACTCTTAATTCTAGCAATAACTAACTTAAAAATGGTCTGTTTTCAGGTTAGCACCTGGTTGCCTTCGAATACGCTGATCCACTAACCATAAATCAATCATACTTCTCCTTTCTGCTCTCTTTCATATATACATGTGAATTTGTTTATCATAAATAAATTCCTCAACTTTCAATATAAGATTTCCATCTCCCTTCACTCTCTTGTCACCATACTAGCAGAAATTACTGACCTTCCATCGTTGACCTCCGAATATTTTTTTTAATTTTTCAAACAACTTCAATATCCTTATATTTATAAAAAAATCGAGTCATTCATAATATCATTAAATAAAACCAATGTTAAATTGTTGCTGAACAATTAATGTTATTCCTCCAGAAATCGTCGGAAAGTGGGGAGCGAAGTGTCTTGACACTAGACTCTCTCTGCCTACCCTGTAACATGCAGGATCTTACACCTTACCAAATTAAATAAAAAAAATATGATTAACCCGCCATTTGTGACGTGTATGTCTGTTAGACCGAGTGGATCGAAAAAATCGTAATTTCATTCGTAATATCATTAAATAAAACCAATGTTAAATATTGTAATCTTTTCATAAACCCTAATCAGAGCGTTCGTCTACAAAATCCCAATCGAATAGCTTAATGAATAACGTTCCAACCTTTTCATTAACGAGGCGCCTTTTGTCTGAAGAGTGATTAAAGATTCCACTTTTTTTTGTGATTTTTGTGATAACTGTTAACTGAAAAAAAAATAAAGTCCATATTGTGGTAAAATATAGAGAGAACATTTTTTATAAGCACTAATTAATTTGTAGAGGTATGTTATAAGTTTAAATAATATACACAATCACAAAAAGCACAGAATGTAAGCTTATTATTTTTAATGACTAAATAAATATTTTGAATGGCAATCAACGAGAAAATGTGGCGTTGAGTTCCGCCACGTAACACGCAATGTCTCAAAAATTACGCGGTTTGTGGAGAACGGCGAGTCTTAACACTACGTTCCCTTTGGCAACATTATATTTTTTAAAGTAATCATAGAAACTTTCTAAATTAAAAAATATATCTACTATTGAAATGGAGATAAAAATACAGAAATTTCATTTCTTAGTACCTCAATTACATAAAATAATATGTTTCAATAAACTTTGTAAAGTATTCCTACTAATTTAATAAGTAACTTTGTAAGACTTTTTGCACTTGTATTTAACTTATTGGAGCTTCGAGTTTCAACAGCTGCGGTTGGAGTACCGTCATGATTGACGTGGAAAAGTTTTATTAAATCTAATTTATGTATAATGAAAAGAAATACAATTTTCTTTCAATTATACTTTGTGTGTAATATAGATTATATATAAAATAAATACAAGGCCGTCGTGGCGCAGGAGCACAAGAGTGTGACTGTAATGAGACGGGTGTTACTTCGATCCCTACTCGAGAAAATGATTATTATATCTTAATATTGTTATTTTTTCATTGTGGCACCATAAACCTTTCGTTTAGTTCCGTCAGTTGTAACGATCCATACCAGAACTAAAACGTATGTAAATAATATAATTAATTAAAATATAAAAAATATTATAAATATATAAAAAAAATTATAAATTTAATTTATAATATTATTTAATTTATAGCTTAAGATAAATACAATGTTATAAATAATAGTTTATTTCAGTTCCTTAATTACGCGTTCTGTTCACAAGAAATATTAAAGTGATGTAATATACCGTAGGTAAAATACGCAGATATAAAATATATTTATTAAAAATAATTGAATAAGTATATTTAATCATTATGTATTATCATTTAAAATAAATAATAACATAATTAATATTTTAATTATTGTAAAATATCATGTTGGCTGAATAAGCTACTGTCAACGTCAAAGTCAAGAAAAAGGAAAGAAAGAGCGTGAGGATGGCGGACGCGTCTGAGGAAGGATCGATGTTCGACTTCGCTGACGTTTGTTTTGATTGACACACGTGTCAGTGAGGGTTTTGTTTAATTTAGTGTTGTTTATTGTTTTAAGTGGAAAAGATTAAGTTTTTAGAGGTTCCTTATTAACAAGGTGTTTGTATTTAGTAAGTGTTTGTGTTGTTATTTGTTAGATTAGTCTTAATACTTATATTTTAGTTTGTAGGTTATAAAATTTAAGATGGATCCAGATCCCCCGCCTGATCCCCCTGATCCAGGTGGTAATGAGTCTCAGATGAACAGAAAAAGACAAAGCGGAGATTCTCTAACTGATGTCGATATGGTTAAAAAAACCATAATTGATCCATCCACTGCAACTCCTTCTATTCAAAATATTTACACTCATCCCTCCCTTTCCGAAAATGCTAAGTCATACCTTGAATCCGATAAAGGCCCTTTCATTGTGTATATATCGAGGGAAATTCCTGACCCGGCAGCTGGTACCTCTATTAAAGCTATCAGGTTTGGCCAGTTTCTGCACAAGAACAAAATTATTGACATTATTGATGGTGGTATTAAAAACATTGGTCGTAATAAGATAAGCGTTGAATTCTCAAATGCTACTGCAGCGAATTCTTTTTTGACTAACCCAATACTAAGTCTATGTAAGTATGTTGCTGTTATACCAACCTTTAACATTACTAGAATGGGTATAGTTAGAGATGTTCCCGTTGACTTCTCATTAGATGAACTTGTCGAGTCCTTGGTATTTCCCTCTGGGTGTGGACAGGTATTGAAAGCAAGGAGATTAAATAGGAAGAATGTGAGTGAGGGTGTAACTACATCGGTCCCGACTCAGTCGGTTGTGGTTACATTCCGTGGACAAATGTTGCCTGATAGGGTCTTTTCCTATCACTCATCCCTACCTGTAGAACCCTATAAGTTTCCTACTATTCAATGTCTGAATTGCTGTCGTTTTGGCCATGTTAAAGCACAGTGTAGATCTAAGCCTAGATGTTACAGGTGTTCCCAGTATCATACTGGTGATGCATGTGACATAGCCAAGGCGGACTCTAATTGTATGTATTGTGGTAGTAAACATTTTGCTACAGACAAAGACTGTCCTGAGTTTGCAAGGCAACAGTCAATCAAAATTTTAATGTCACAAGAGTGCATATCCTACATGGAAGCATCATCCCGTTTCCCTTCGTCCCAACGTTCTTATGCTGACATGGCAAAAGAAATGTTTTCCCAATCTATTTCCTCGTTCCAACCAATTTCCAATAATAAATCACACATCCAACAAACCATCGCTCCAATCATCCCTAACAAATCTTACCGTAAGACTGTTTTCCAAACTGCCTGTCCCCGCGCTCCTTTAGCAAAGGGATATGATAGACAAGCTCACCAAGCAGTAATTGGTAATTGTTCCTCTTCCCTCCCTAATGGTTGTGCTCTTAGTCAGGGTGTTGACAATTCTGCAATGTGGAGAAAGGATCTGTTAGTTGTTCTAACAGAGACCCCTGTGAGCATAATTTCTTCCTGTGATGAATTCCCTTTACCGTCCCACGTTGCCCAGAACCTTACAAAATTATATAATAAAATCCTCAATAATGGATCCAATCAAATTCCTGCAGTGGAATAGTAAAAGTATTCGTCCCAAAAGGCACGAACTACTGAATATTATTTCGCTGTATCAACCTGTCATTGTTGCCCTCTCGGAGACATGGTTGTTGCCGGATTCCCATTTTAGGGTGTCAGGTTTCTCCTGTTTGCGGGAGGACAGAAATGACGGGTATGGAGGTAGTGCTATCCTTATCCGGCACTCCTCTCCCTATTCCCGTATTCCTCTTCCATCTCACAGTCAACAGATTAATGCTGTTGCTGTGAGGGCTTTTAATATCTTCTTTCTTTCCGCTTATATCCCTCATCCTTCCCATTCTCTTTTCCTTGAGCTGAAGTCTATTATCTCTGCGCTTCCTAGCCCTGTCCTGGTCCTGGGTGATTTTAACACCCACCACACTATGTGGGGGTGTTATTACTGTGATAGATTTTCTCCTTCGCTGGTAGACATGATTGACGATGTGGATCTTTGCATTCTCAATGATGGCTCACCGACTCGTAGGGTTAATCCTAATCAGAATCCTAGGACTGCTGTAGATCTCTCCTTATCTTCTCCTTCCCTTGCTTCCCAACTATCATGGTCTGTACTTCCTTCCACCCATGGTAGTGATCACTTTCCAATTCTGTTATCCCTCAATAATACACATAGTCCTACACTTAATCCCTATTCCCCTCTTAAATATAACTTGAAAAAAGCTAATTGGGCTGAGTATGCTGACTCTGTGGATTGTATGTTGGGCAATCTTCCTGAGTCTGTTAATTATGAGAATGTCGTTCTTTGCTATGATCGGTTTATTTCTGTCATTTTATCTGCGGCTGACTCACATATTCCTAAAAAGCGCTCCATTCAGAATTGGATGCAGTTCAATCCCTGGTGGGATCAAGAATGCTCTGATTCTGTCGATCGGCGAGCATCTGCCGAGGTGACATACGCAGCCTGTATGTCAATGGAGAATTTTGTTGAGTACCTACGCAGTGATGCGAAGTTTAGAAAATGCATTTGGAAAAAGAAAAAGCTTGGTTAGATCAATTTCTGTGAATCCCTTAGTCCCCGCTCCTCTTCCTCCTTGGTGTGGACAAACGTTAAGAGATTTCGTAGATCGCTTAACAATGTCACCAGTCCAAACTCCAATAATCCTTCCATTTGGCTTAATGATTTTGCTGACAAATTGGCTCCTCCTTTTGTACCATCCCATGACCTTTTTATATCCTCGCCTGTTGAATCTTCAGGGGAAATGGATTGTCCTTTCTCCTTTGAAGAGCTCAATAACGTCTTAACGGATTTAAAGGACACTAGTCCAGGTGAGGACGGTGTTTCTTATTCTTTTATTACTAGATTAAATGAACAATCTAAACGTCATTTTTTAAATCTGGTTAATATCATATTTCAATCAGGCATTATTCCCAACTCATGGAAATCCCAAATTATCATTCCCTTACTTAAACCAGGTAAGTGTTCTTCCGATCCCAATTCTTATAGACCCATTGCTCTATCATCTACTGTATCAAAAATTGTTGAACGGTTTTTTAAAAAAACCGTCTGGAGTGGATAGTCGATAGCAGGAATATACTGGCACCCTCTCAATTTGGCTTCAGAAAGGGGCTAAGTACCATTGATAGTCTCAGCGTTTTAACTACAGACATTCGACGAGCTTATGCCAGAGGAGAGTATCTAGTTGGTGTTTTACTGGATGTTGCATCTGCGTATGATGGTGTTCTTCTTCCGATACTCAGGCAGAAACTTCGACAGCTGAGTATTCCGCCGAAGATGTCTCACTACATATGCAATTTGCTGACCGGTAGAACGGTATCTGTTAAGCACCCGCTTCTTACTGTTCCTTCCAGACTTGTCTGGAAAGGTCTTCCTCAAGGTTCAGCTCTTAGTCCTCTGTTGTATAATTTATACACTGATGACCTTGAACTGTCTGTCAATAGTTTTTGCAACATACTTCAGTACGCTGATGATATCGTCCTCTATTACAGCTCAAAATCTGTGGAGGACATAACTTTTCGTTTAAATACTGCTTTGCACTATCTTAACCAATGGCTTTCTGATCATGGACTGGCATTATCAGTTGCTAAATGTCAAGCGGTGGTATTTACAAAAAAGAGAATAATTCCAAATTTTAATATTTTATATGATAATGTTCCTATATTTTTTTCAGAAAATGTTAAGTTTTTGGGTATAATACTCGACAAACGACTGAACGGAATTGCACATGCTGAGTATCTCAGCAGAAAATGTGAAAATGGCATAAATGCTTTCAGAGCTGTGTCTGGTGTGTGGTGGGGTGCACACCCTTATACTCTAAAACTAGTGTACCATGCAATTATTCGTAATCATATTGATTATGGTTTATTTGTATTAGACCCCTTTAATAAAGTAGCGTCAGAAAAACTAAATCGAATACAGTATAAATGTCTCCGTATCATTCTAGGTGCAATGAGGTCTACTCCTACTAACGCACTGCAGGTAGAGTGTGTTGATCCTCCTCTTCCTATCCGCCGTCAATACCTCTCCGATCGATTTGTAGGCAAAATGTTACAGCTTTCTTCCCATCCCTTATGGTCTAAGCTATCCGAGTTAGCCGACCTTATCCCTCGTGACAAACCCTTACCATATTTACTCAATAGTTTCCTTAAATTTACCAATCTTCCTCATCCGTTGTCCTGCTTTCCGTCTAATCCATTGTTTTGTACACCATACAAGGCTTTGGTTCATTCTCCTTGTATCATAACAGATCTTGGCTTGACCAAAGGAGATCCTGGCATCAACACAAAATTTCAAGATATAATTCATTCCAATTGGTTTAATCATCTCCTCATCTTCACTGATGCATCGAAGCTATCTAAAGAAGGCTGTGTTGGTGCTGCATGCTGGATCCCAAAATTCAAAATTATTTTACAATTTAAATGTCCTCCCGAATCTTCTGTGTTTACAGGTGAGGCTGTTGCTTTATTAGAAGCAATCCTGTTTACACGTTCCCATGACTTTAGACAGACGGTTATTTTCACTGACTCACTAAGCTGCTTAATGGCGTTAAGAGGTAATCTATTTCATAGCAAATTAAGGTCTTCAATTGTTTTAAGGATTCGCGAAGTATTGTACTCATGTTTTCTAAAGGGTTTAGATATTACTTTAGCTTGGATTCCAGGACATTCTGGAATTAGTGGGAACGAATCTGCAGACTCCTGCGCTAAATTAGCTATACAGTGTGGCACTTTAGAATCATTTTTCAAATTCGGCCCAGGATTTGTTGTCCCTTGCATCTACTCATCTGGACGATTCCTGGAGAAAACTCTGGGAAAGATCAAGGCTTCTGAAAGGTAAGTACTATGCTTCTATCCAACATTCTATCCCAAGGCGACCTTGGTTTGATACTCAAAAATTTACTGAACGGAGAATTATAACAACCATTTGTCGCTTACGTTTAGGGCATGCCTGTACACCTGTTCATCTGGCTAAGATCAGGGTCAGGGACCATTCTCTGTGTGAATGTGGCCTTGATGACGGTTCTCCTTCTCACATCCTTTTCTCTTGTCCTAAATTGATCCGTCCCTTATATGATATCCTTCCTCATAAAGTTCCCCGCCCCCTTAATGTTCAGTGTTTGTTAATGTTTGTGTTTAGTCCACTTTGTAATTTTTTATGTAAATATATTAAGAATAACAAAATTAAACTATAATGTAACATCGATGTAAAATAATAGGTATTACTAACCCTCTATATTTATATATTGTATATATATTTTTGTCTTGTTATAGGTAAAGGCAGTATTTTTCTGGGAACTCTTTTAAACATGCATTTTTCTGTTATGTAATATTATCTTTTTTTACCGTACAACCTCTTTTGTGTGTTCTCCGTTCAACGTGACATTGGCGAAGTGATTTTGTGCTCAACTGGCACGCTCGGAACGCCATATTAAAAGAAACCAAACCAAACCAAGGATCGATGTTAAAAATGTTTAGAGAAGTTTTAATTTATAATTAATATATATTTAGTTATATTTAAAAAGCATGTGAGAATATGTCTTCAATTGTGATATAAGTATTCGAGGCTACTAAGTTAAGTTATATGTGCTTTCACTATTTATGGTTGTTTGCTTTGGAATACTTCGTCGGTAAGTTTTTAATAGATTATTATTAAAACAAAGAAGAGTGATATTAATGCATATAATGCCGTCAATATCCAGAGATAAATATTATTTATTTAGTAAATAGAAATAAATACATGAAGATGTTTTATGAGATATGTAAAATTACAATTATATTAATATACGCAGAATGCCTGCCGCCATCTTTGTTAGTTGCGTGTATGTGAATTGTGAAATGAGATTTAAATAGATTGAGTGAATTATAATTCCTTACAAATGTAATGTCTATATATTATATTATTAAATATTTAACATGTTACTTACTATAAAAGGAAATATAAACATAATAATATCAATTATAATATGATATAAAATTATTATATCAAAATACGTATATACAGTTTATAAATATTGAGGCCAGTCGTGGCGCAGGACCACAAGGTGTGACTGTAAAACCGACTGGTTGTGGGTTCGATCCCCACTCGAGGAGATGAAATATTTACTGAAATTTATATTTCCATTTCTTCGCTTTGGTGTCGAGGACAATCGCGGCTTTGAGTTCTGCCACTCAACACGCAATGCCTCCAGAATTCTAAGATTATTAAGATACGATTAGTAAATATGTAGTTATAAGAAATTTTTAGTTAAATGGGTATATTAATGTTTAGTTAAATGGATATATTAATGTAATGCCCTCCAAAGATACAAACTGAAGTGGACTCACATAATCGGCCGCCTAGCGGTAGGGAGTTCGATCTGATATGTGAAGCAGAGTGTTATATGTTATGTAGTTAGGCTATAATGGCCTACATATAATAATCTTAACTCCTTTGCAAGTATTTATATTAGACTTCGGTCTTTGAATCAGTTATTTAATAATTGATCTTTCGCAAAAACATTATAAGAATCATAAATATAAACTATTCCGATCCGTCCCGGATGGTTCAGAGCCGAACGGCCGGAATCCACGGTAAGTGGCGGGTGCGGGGCCACTCACTATCCCCTTAGTTATAACTATCAGTAAAGAGTAGGTATAATATAGAGGAGGATAGGATGTCTACGATATTCTTTAGAAATATCACGAGAAATTGAAAAGGGCAGACTATGACATTTTATTTATCATAATATATTTTATTTGTATTTATATTAAATTTATGGTACATTTCATATTAATACTCTTACCTCTGAATCTCTAAAAGATCTTGGATTATTTACGATCACTACGAAAGGGTTCTAACTATATTAGACGTATCACGAGCCATAATAAAATATTAAAATTATTATTTTTTGAATATTTTATTGAGTAGAGTGGAGAGTCAGTTACACAGACAATACGCAATATTTCGAAAAATTCGGTGGAAAGGGGAACGGAGTGTCTTAATACTAGGTTCTTTCTGCACTCCCCGTAGATATGGGAGACAGCGTGAATACGGTTTTATTTTTTTAACGATAGTTCGTTAGATAGATTTTATTTTTAGTTCGATAGATTAGATTAAGTAAGAGAAATAATTGAAGAGTAGCTTAAAAAAATATAACATCTATACATTTTTTTTGTTTTAAAAATGAAATCAAAGCTAACGTTTTGATTTGTTGCCAGAGCGAAGAAAATGACTATATCAAATTCTTAGTTTTATCGAACCCACAACCTGAAGCCCCTGCGCCACTACAGGACTCGAATTTATTTATTGATATAGATAGAGCTACATAAGTATTTAATTTATTGATATTTTTTATATGTACAGGTACATATAGAAATAAACGCATATACCTAAATTCTCCTAACCTTATATGGGTGGGAAGCTAGTAGGGTAGAGAGTAAGTTTATATTAAGTATTTAATATAAATATTTCAAAGTCTGGACTTTATTTAAATTTAAGCTAAAACTTAAAAATTACCTACAAAAGAAGTAAACAGACTATTTTTTTTGAAACATATAAGTTTATTAAAATTTAATTTGTAATATTCGCGTTAATCCTATTCTAAAGGCAATCAGCATTTGTACAACTCGATCTCGAAATTACTTAAATGTATATTATATATTTTCGGTTCTGTCCGAGTTTGAATATTTTTGCTATGTCAATTTCGTGTAATTGAATTTCTTCATTTGTTGCTCAGTGGCGCTGTGTCTCTACTGTAGTATAATCGTTGTGGGTTCGATGCCAGTTTGGGGAATGATTTTTTTATCCTTACGTACCCCACATTAACTGAGTAGACTCAGACGGTTTAACGGTTTGCCCTGGTGCCATTTTCTTGTAACCGTACCAGAATAGGAAAATAAAATAATTTATCCCCCTGAACAGAAATCAAACCACAATCGAAGCGTTTACAGTTAGACGCTGTCCCAAAAGTAAATTGAATTTATTCTTAAGTAATGTTTTTTTAATTAAATAATTATATTTCCATTTCCTCGCTCCTAACAAAGCATAGCGCGGTGTTGAGCTCCACCACTCACCACACAACGCCTCCAGAATTCGGTGCAAAGTGGCGAACAATAGTATTTTCAACACTAGGTTTCCGGGTTCCCTCTGCCTACCCTTCTTTGTACAAGTAATTTATGCGCAATAAATGTCAATCTAAACAACTCGAACCTACGTCCCACATATAAAAGCAAACAGACCGTTACACCAACAAAAGTGCCATATATAAGTATATATAACAACAACTTTTACTGAAAATCACGTAATTTAATAGGACTAAAGATAAATATTTGCCCCTATAACAAATTTGGTATGTGACACTAATGACGATGTAACATTATCACCCATATACGCGTAGGTTCTGAAATTTTGGGCCTTTTTCTATAAATAGACGATCATTAGCCACGACATTGGTGGAATTTGAAAATATTGAATCAGAGGACACGTGTAATTTATTGGAGCGTGTTTTTTTGTTAAATTCACGCTGTGTCCCGCATATATTGACGTAGGCGGGAAGCTAGTGATGAAACTCTCCGTTCGCCACAGGTCATATTATTTTAGAGTGATTTCGTGTTGAGTGGCGAAACTCAATGCCGAGTTTTCCTTTCCCACGTATAGCGGAGTATGCAGAGGGAACCTAGTTGTAGGATACTTCGTTCCTCACTTTCTGCCTAATTTTCAAGAGATTGAATGCTGAATGGCAACGTTTTGTTTTGTTACCGGAGCGAAGAAACAAAACAAATTCATAATTCTTAGTGGGAATCGTATCCACAATCGTTACGTTTAGAGTCAGATGCTGTGCTGCTGCCCCATTTCGTAAAATTCAATACTTTATATATAGTAATAAAATTTTTGTTTTTCCTCCCAGGATACTTTCCGCTACCCGCAGTCTATTGTCTCACTTGGATTTGCCTTGACGTCCTCCTCTGCACGGCCTCTATTATGCATCTTTGTACTATCAGCGTTGACAGGTGAGTTAGATTTTTTATTTATAATAATAATCATAATCAGCTTCACACTGTATCCCGCACACAGCAGGGTAGGCAGAGGGAACCTAGTGTTAAGACACTTCTTTCCCCACTTTCTGCCGAATTCTGGAGGCATTGCGTGTTGAGTGGCAGAGCGAAGAAATGGGAATACACATTTAAGTAAATATTTCATCTCCTAGAGTGGGGATCAAACCCACAACCAGTCGGTTTTACAGTCACGCTTCGTGCCGCTGCGCCACGCAGTTTTATTTGATTCTTTTATAATTTAATTTCATTAGAACTATTGAGTTCACAATTTTTTTTAAAAGAGCTTATCTATTGTATACCGCGATGAACCACAAAAATTAACGTAACTTACATTAACGTGCAAAGTTATTCTATAATTCATAAAGTTACGAAGGACATCATTGAATTTATACGTTTTATTAAAAATTAGCTAGAAACTTATGTTAAAGTTTGTTAATTAAAGCCATCGTGGTGCAATAGAATGGAAACACGACGGATGTGGGTTCGATTTCCACTCGGGGTAGTCATTATTATACGAATACATGGCTTTAATCATCAATAACCCTGGATTTATACTGTACACCCTGCTTCATGCAAGATTTAGCGAGAAAATTAAAAAAAATGTGGTATAAAATTCGCCCCTCAACACTTATATAATTAAAAAGATGAAGTTACTCATCACATCGTTTTATTTCACGTATGCGTGCGACTGTAAATGTAATAGTAGTGGGTTCGAATTCCGCCCGCCAGAAGGAAATATTTCATATTTTTATTTCCCCACTCTGGTAATAAGGCAAAGCACGGCGTTGAGTTCCGTCATTCGAAAGTGTCTTAATGGAAACGGAATGTCTTAACCCTAGATAGATTCCCTCTAGCCACCCTGCTATGTGTAGGATACAGCGTGAAACTAAAAAAAAACAACAAAAAAATACTTCTAGAAATCATATGTGTTTTTTTAATTTTAATTTAACTAGGTCTAAGATTTATACTGGCTTAACCAATACCGTTTTTAAAAATCAAGTGATTTATCCTAAAATAAATGGAGATAATGTAGACTTCAACTCCTTATTTCATTTCATATTTCGAGATCACATACGCTTATTAAATTGCCTTCAGTTTTCAGGACAGCATTAAATTTCCCGCGGGATATCCGTTCTTCTCAGCGAAATTACTAACTTGTAACGAATTGGGTTAAACGCTCTGAACTATATTTTTAGGTGTTAGTGTTAAAAATCATTTTAAATTTAGTTTTTTTTTTTGTGATTTAATTATTTGAAGTCAGTCGTGGCGCGTTTGACTATGTAACGAGGTCTTGAGTTCCTCCACCTAACACGCAATACCTCCAAAATTCAGTAGAAAGTGGTAAACGGAAGAGCCTTAATAAGTAACGAAATATCTACTAGGTTCCCAGGTTCCGTCTGCCTACCCTGCTATGTGCGGGATACAGCATGAACTTTGAAAAAAAAATAGAACAGTATAATTTAATATTTTTTTATATATATATTACTGGTTTCTAAGATAAAAATATAACCTTTTCATTATATATTTTGTTTTTAGGTACCTGTCATTAAGATACCCGATGAGGTTTGGAAGAAATAAAACGAGGAAACGTGTGACGATTAAAATCGTCTTTGTATGGATATTGTCTACAGCAATGAGCCTGCCTTTAAGCCTGATGTATTCTAAGGTATGAAATATTTTCTTTAAAATATTTAGAAACAACCCCTGCGCAGTGGGATTGGATTCAATAACCACTCAGGAAAAGATTTATAGTTGATTTTTTTTTAATTTCTTGCATAAACGCGGCATTGAGTTTTAGTTGAACATGAAAAAATATTCACCTTACTGGGATACAGTTAAAATATTAACGTTTATTTATTGAATACTTAGGACAAGTAATTTTTTTTTCACCTTCTTTATTATAAATATAAATAAACAGCTTGCCTAAATAACTGTGACGATAAAACTTTGCCTTGTTGAGAGAAAAGAACCTGTAACCAAAATTTTCATTTGTGCTTCAAATGAGCTTAATTCAAATACTAAAAGCCAAAATATTACGAAACTCACTCATACACGAACAATTTCGCCTTTCTCGCTCTCGTTTAGACTAACTTTCTGCAAACGTACTTGTTAACTCGTTTTAGCGAAATTAGTTGAAAATTAAACGACGAGACTTACCCAGCCAATGGATACATAGTTAACAATGAAATATATAAATATTTTCTTTTATTTTGGCCATTTGGGGAATAGATAAAAAGAATCTAAAGATAAGACACTCTGTCTCCGATATTCAGCTCAGTGGCGGAACTTAATACTGCATTTGGTCTCACTGAACGGATGAAAATAAAATCTTACTAATACATGTGAAAGTTTGTGAGGATGTTTGTCCCGCATTTATGGAAAAACTACTGAATAAATGTAGATAAAACTTAAGATAGCTTATAATAACATAAAAACTGCTATTTACGTAGATATTTTGTATAATTTAGCTATAATACAACAAACAATAAGTTTTAACGGGTGAAGCCGCATGTGGGACGTTAGTATTTTATAATTTTATCTAATCTAATCTAGCTTCCCGCTGTATCCCTAGCGGGGTAGTCACAGAGAACGGAGCGCCAAACGCTACGGTCCCTGCATACCTCTTTCACCTCGTCCACTATCATCAACCTCTTCATATATGCTCTCCGGGGGTCCTTATGCATTTTCTCATCTTCGATACTGAGTTTTCCGAAGGTCAACCGAGGTCTCCTCCACCTCTCTTACCGCTCACTTTTTCGTCATAAATATTTTTTGCTATCCTTTCATCACTCATTCGTTCGACGTATCCAAACCAGCTAAGCACGTTCTTCTTCATTCTCGCTAGTACCTGCCATTCTGTCTAAACTGACTCCGCATATCCTACGAAGAGATCGCATCTCCACAGCATTAGACAAACCTTATATCGTGATCCAATATTTAATTAAATAGAACTTTTAAAATTATAAACTTAACAGATTTTACATAATTACATGAGTACTAGTATATTTACATAAGTAAATCGCGCGACAAGCTCATGTGATCATATAAATTGTGTATAACGAGGTTATAAGTTGATAGTTAAAATTTAAAAGAAAAAATATATTTTCTCCTTTTTAGAACGTTTAAATAAAAGCTTTTTCTAAAAAAGTTTTTTTTGGTTATAATTTATTACAATTTTAAAGTGCAACAATAAGTTGTAACAAACATATAAAAATTTCGACGTAGCCCAATGAGAACGTATAGCTTAATCGGTCAAAAGCGCGAGTTCAAATCCCGCTATGTTAAAATTTTTATGTTTACTAAGTGTAGAACACCTTAAAAAAATTTAAAATATAATATTTTCATTTCTTCGATATATCAACAAGATAAAAGTCCACCCTGCTTTATACGGTATATAGCGTGAAGTTATCTAATTTTATTTGTTCTACATTTTAGCTTCTTATCCTGACTTAAGAATATTTACGTAATTAATCTTATTAACAAAGTATTCGATGCAAAGCACGCGCGTATCGGCTAATTGAATAAGTTAACGAACGGCCTCTTGGAATTTGAGACCGATATTTAAATTTTGAAGGCACATAATTTATACTGTACTAGAGGGCGCGCGCGGCTTCGCCCGCTATTAGGAGTGAATTTAAAAAAAACCACGAAACACGTGTTCAATAAAATATTTTTAACAGTCTGAATTTAAATTTTTATAAAAATCGGTGGCAATTTAAAGATTTTTCCATATAAACTTTCAACCCCTTATTTGAACCCTTAGGGGGTGAATTCTTAAAAACCATGAAACACGCCTTTAACTAAATATTTTTAAGAGTCTGAATTTCAAATTTTATTAAAATCGGTATAGATTAATTTTTTTTTCCATACAAACTTTCAACCCGTATTTCATCTCTTTAGGGTTAAAATTTTTCAAATTCCCTTCTTAGTGGATATCCAGAATATGAAAATAAACATCTGCCCAAATTTCACGTTTCTACCATCAGCGGTTACGGCTCTGCGTGCGTCTTACCTCAGTCAGTCAGCACAAGTCCTTTTATATATATAGATAGTATACTGTACTGTTTTATTAATAAACATAAATATTATGGTATACTGTACCGTTTTTTTTAATAAATAAATATAATTATTATGGCGAGACTTTTAGTTAGCTGACTGAAGGATAGTGGGTTTAAATTTAGTATCATAGTAACGGAGTTTCACGCCTTACCCGCATAGCAGGGTAGACAAAGGGAGTGTTCAGACACTACGTTCTGACACCACCACTGCTTGTTGAAGAATGGCAATACTTGACGCCACACTTTATCTACCGGAGAGTGAAATGAAAATAATAAACATCTTAAGAGTGGGAATTGAACTCACAGTCATGATGTTTACAGCCAAATGCAGACCGCTTGCGCCACAACGGTCTCGGTATTTTTGTCAACACCACTTTAAATGAAACCACAGTTTTAAGTACTCTATAGAAGCCTAATACAATTTTAAAAATATATTATTCCGTTCCGTTTCTCAATCTCCACTGAATTCTTTGAGGCACTGCGTGTTAAAACTTGGAACTCTACGCCGCACTTTTCCTTCGTGACCAGAGCAAGGAAATGATAAAATATTAAATATTTAATTTTATCAAGAGGGAAATGAACCCATAACTTTGATTTTCTCGACTGGACACGTCCTGTGTGCGTCTTTGGGCGGTAATTTTGCGATGCGTGGGGAACGGAATATCTTAGTTACAAATATGTTTTTTGCCATAACGGGTCTTCCAAATTTTTGTTGTTTGTACAAAAAGAACCTAATCGTCTAGTTCTCCATTTTATTTAATTACATTAAATATCTAATTCATTTATATGCAAATGGGATGAACAAACATACATACTGCAATTTGACGCTCGTATAGGCGGAATAGGCCAATATAGTGGTTTGCCTAAATTACTCTTGAATGAATTTCCTTTGTCTGGCCTGCAAAATGCAAGCTGTGCCAGTGTTAAGTATTAGGATAACAGTTTTATTAGCAGTTAATTATTTCCTCGCTTTGGTAACAAGATAAACCGCTGCGTTGATATCCGTAACTTAAAATGCAATCGAAAATCTGGCGGAAAGTTGAGAAAGGAGAGTTTTGAAATTAGGTACTCTCTATCTACCCTGCTCCACGCAGAATATAGCGTACAGCTAAAAAATATATATAATTAAAAATAACAAGCAAAAGCGAATAATACATAAAAAAGTATAAATATTTAAAGCTGCGGGACTTGAACCTGCGACTTACTTCACTTAGAAACAGCCCAAGCGCTGAAGCCAATTAAGCCATACGAGCTACGTCAAAATTAGTATACTTCTTGATATTTTACTTTTCTTAGTATATTTGTATAATATTCAAAATGTCTTGTAATACAACTATGACGTCACAAAGGGTCTAGCAGGATAATCATGTGAAAACTGCACTGGCTTCTTTCTAATGAAGCGTTTTTGCCAAACTAGTATTGCTTTTTTTTTCAGCTTCACGCTGTATCCTGCACACAGCAGGGTAGGCAGAGGGAACTTAGTGTTAAAACACTCCGTTCCCCACTTTCTGCCGAATTCTGGAGGCTTTGCGTGTTGAGGGGCAGAACTCAACTCTGCGCTTAACTTCGACACCAGAGCGAAGAAATGGAAATATAAATTTAAGTAAATATTTCATCTCCTCGAATGGGGATCGAACCCACAACCAGTCGATTTTGCAGTCACACCTCGTGCCGCTGCGCCACGACTGGCCTCTATTCTATCTAATATTGCTTCTCATATAAAATAGTGTCATACTAAAGTTTTTGCCTTCAACCCCTATTATAAGGGAGTTACGAGGTCTACAACCCTTATGGTATAACGTTAAAGTTTATTGTATTTTAAAGATATTATTATATATTTTTTTTATTTAACTAACTAAACATACACTTAATCGAATATTACAATCATGTCTCAAAAACTATTGGCTTAGTGTTGCTTTACTGAGAAGAGCGCAGGAATGTATGAACTCTAGTTTTGAATACTTCAAGGCTATTATAGAGAGGATTTCAGTATTAGCATCAGGTTGCTTTGTCATCCCGTTATGCTTGTTAGTTAATCTATTTATTGGAGCGTTCAGGTCAGATTTAGTTTATGAAATTTTGGTTAAAAATAGAATATATTTACTTGCACGGGGTAACGTTGAGGGTGCATTTATATTTAGTTTCTCAACAAGAAGGGGGCTGTCTAACTTGCCAACAACTGTCTCCGATCGAACAATAATAATAATAAGATTGAAATATTATATATTTTAATTTAATGATTATATATTTTTTGATATTATATATTTTTAACAGAACGTGACTAAGTATAAGTTTATAATGAAAAATTTTTTTTTTTTTCGAAAAATATTGATTAATCAGCTCTCCATATTAAGTTATAAGCATGTTATGTTCCACTATTTCGATATTTTTATACCTTAAAACATATGATAACTAATTAATTGTATGTATGTATACTATGTATATAAATTACATT
Source organism: Heliconius himera (assembly GCA_021202915.1). NCBI lineage: Eukaryota > Metazoa > Arthropoda > Insecta > Lepidoptera > Nymphalidae > Heliconius > Heliconius himera. Next base: position 207,756 of record JAJHJA010000657.1, read on the forward strand.
ATTTTGGCAGGTGTCAATTCACGTAGTGTCAATTCCGTCACAAAACAAATTTCCAACTTTCCTTTTTTATTATTATTTTTTACCTTCACTTTGTCCCGCACGTAGCAAGGCAGGCAGAGGGAACCTGGGAACCTAATTAAGACACTCCGTTCTCATTGAGATACTTCTGTTCCAATTTCCATCAAATTCTGCTGTTCCTTGTGTGCTGAGTAGCAAACTCAACTCCGCGCTTTGCCTCGTTGTCAGCGCGAACGAAAAAAATATTCAATATTTCATAACCTCGAGTAGAAATCGAACTTACAACCTGTCTCATTCACAGTCTAACACTTATGCCCCTGAGCCACGTTACTAAGACCAGCCCCCAAGTTATCAAAAGCTAGGATATTTTAATCAAAAATTTAAAAAAGCAACGATAAGAAGTTATCTATGACCTACTCCTAGCCCGTTCGAGACATTAGCAAGACAAGTTTCTATATCAGAATGCCGATAAAAGCCTATATATACATATAAGAGTAAAATATACATATTCTGAGACTAGCGATGGCTGCTCTATTTCTATTCAGCGAAATATGAAAGTATGACGCATAACCTTGAGGTATTCATCGGAGAATGGGAGAGATGTCTTCTAAATATTTAATGGGTACCAAAAATGTTTTTTGCTTTTTTTCTTCTTAACAATCACGTCTGGAGACAGTTAATGATGATAGTGGGTTGAAGTTCAAATATAGATTTTTGTTTTTGATGATTAGAGATGATTTTTGGTTAATATTATGTATTGAGACCGTCTTGGCCCAGTGGGAGTTTGAATGTATACACGATGATCGTAAATTTGACAATGTGTAGAATTAAAAAAAAAACAGCTTCACGCTGCATCTCGCACTCAGCAGTGTAGGCAGAAAGAATCTAGTGTTAAGACACTCCGTTCCTCATATCCTGCCGAATTCTGGAGGCATTGGTTGAGTGGCAAAAATCAACGCCGCGCTTTTGCCTCGACACCAGAGCGAAGAAATGGAAATATTAATTTAAGTAAATATTTCATCTCCTCGAGTGGGGATCGAACCCACAACCAGTCGATTTTAAAGTCACACTTTGTGCCCCTGCGCCACGACTGGCCTCAATCAATTACAAAAATAAATTATGATTTTTGATGATTTGAGATGATTTTTGTATTATATTATTGCATGCCTTGCTTCGCCTACTTGGAGTTTTTTTAGTGTCGTGTAAATAGTCACACATCACATCACAGACAGACTCTTGGATTTTTTTTATATATAGGTATAGATAATTATTCATCAAACGTTGTGTCTTAGAATTGGCTTTATTAATCTTTTATAATAAAAGTTTTGACAATAATTTGCTATTTTATTTTAATGAAGGAAAGCTTAGCGCACTTTATACAGAGGCATTTTTTAAAATGAACATAGTTATTTATATAAAAAAACATTTATTTTGCGTAACAAGGTTAGCTCCAGATACTCCATCCTCCACTTTCCGCCCGAAATCGAAACACGGTTTGTTAATTGGCGGAACTCTACGCCGCCAATTTAATATATTTATCTTGCCAGTTACTTACCGAGGTCTATCCAATACGCACATTTCATATTATTTCAAAATACTTGGGTATTATACAAAATACACTTGAAAAATATTTATCTACGCCGTGCTTTGTTGTGCAATAGTGGAAAAAATAATTTCAATTTATTACCACGAGTGGGAATTGAACCCACAACCATTGTTACAGTAATACGCAGTCCTTTAACCCACGATATACCCTTACCCTTGTCTCTGCATATTTTCTTTTATATTATTATTAAAATAATCTTAAAGATGTAGCTAACATCATCTTCTATCTAACATAATAAACATAAAAGCTTATAGATCCCAGAGCAGGCACCAGTACATTACGTTTAGTTAAATATTCTTACGATAATATAGTACAAGTGCTTTCAAAGTTTTTGCTCTTTCTTCTCTAATATATTTATTTTAATGGAAATTATGGAATGAGATTGAATTATTAATCTCTATATATAATAAGACAGTAAAAATATTTTGTCTGTACATTTAGTAATTTTGACTGAAATGGATAGAGGGACACTTAAAAAGACTAATAGAAAGCAAAAAGATTTTTTTTGAATTTCTTGTCTGTCTGTCTGTCTGTCTGTCTGTCTGTCTGTCTGTCTGTCTGTCTGTCTGTCTGTCTGTCGACATATTGTTGTCCGCATTTTTCTCTGAAACTACTGAACCGATTTACTTGAAAATTTCACCAATTGCTTTGTTTTAACTCAATTTAGGTTCTAAAGTTTGATTCATCAAAATCGGTTCATTAAAAAAAAAGTTATCGTCATTTGAATGAACTCAAGGCATTAGCTTGCCAGCGAATGTTATATAGAAATCGCGCTGGTATGACCCCTGGCTAAAGAATGACGTTTGAAACGTCTGGGTTATATGATTGTTGATAAAAATATATATTTTTGAAGCACTATTATATAATATTTTATACAATAAAGTAAACAAAATTGAATTGTTAGTGGAGATTACCTTCATTAATCATAACAGTTAAGTTTAAGTCGTAATTAATTCAACACAGAGATAAAGAACGATCTTGAAAGAAATATCAAGTAAATACAAAGATTTTTTGGTTGGTTCGTTCATCTCTATATATAATAAGACAGTAAAAATATTTTGTCTGTACATTTAGTAATTTTGACTGAAATGGATAGAGGGATACTTAAAAAGACTAATAGAAAGCAAAAAGATTTTTTTTGAATTTCTTGTCTGTCTGTCTGTCTGTCTGTCGACATATTGTTGTCCGCATTTTTCTCTGAAACTACTGAACCGATTTACTTGAAAATTTCACCAATTGCTTTGTTTTAACTCAATTTAGGTTCTAAAGTTTGGTTCATCAAAATCGGTTCATTACAAAAAAAGTTATCGTCATTTGAATGAACTCAAGGCATTAGCTTGCCAGCGAATGTTATATTGAAATCGCGCTGGTATGACCCTAGCTAAAGAATGACATTCGAAACGTCTTGATTATATGACTGTTGATAAAAATATATATTTTATACAATAAAGTAAACAAGGCCAGTCGTGGCGCAGCGGCAAGAAGTGTGACTGTAAAACCAGCTGGTTGTGGGTTCCATCCCCACCCGAGGAGATGAAATATTAACTTAAATTTATATTTCCATTTCATCGTTCTGGTGGCGAGGTTAAGCGCGGCGTTGAGTTCTGCCACTCAACAAGCAATGCCTCCAGAATTCGGCAGAAAGTGGGGAACGGAGTGTCTTAACACTAGGTTCCCTCTGCCTACCCTGCTATGTGCAGGATACAGCGTGAAGCTGATTTATTTATTTTAAGTAAACAAAATTGAATTGTTAGTAGAGATTACCTTCATAAATCGTAACAGTAAAGTTTAAATCGTAATTAATTCAACACAGAGATAAAGAACGATTTGATCTTCAAAGAAATATCAAGTAAATACATAGATTTTTTGGTTCGTTCGTTCGTTTGAAATAAATCTATATAAAAATGCCTAAAAACATCCTTTCTACGTGTACTCTGTAATAACTACATATTTACCAATTATTCATTTATCGAATAATATGCAAACAGGAGTTAATATGCAAACATTACAGTTATTTTACAAAGAATATTATGAATCCTTAACCAAACTAATAATTTTACATTTAAGATGTTTCTGAAGCAGTACAATTATTAAGTGACATCAGCACATTTAACAGAGCTTTAAAAAACATAATATATACATATAACATAGTTAAAAAGAACGTAATGTTACAAATATATATATATATATATATGTATATATATAATAAATAATTAGCTTTATGTATATTTTATGAATATCAAATATCGACATTGGTCATATTTTTTAGTTCGAAACAATCAAAAATTCTTACAGAAGTTACGATAATGTCGTAAAAAAATCATAATAGAATATTACAGATTAAAGTTACAAAAAATCATATTAGAAGTCATTATAGTTGTCTTTATATTATATATGTTGTTGTATGTTGTCTTCATATTCGTTTGTCATTCTATTATAGGGTGTGAGGCCAGTCGTGGCGCAGCGGCACGAGGTGTGACTGCAAAACCGACTGGTTGTGGGTTCGATCCCCACTCGAGGAGATGAAATATTTACTTAAATGTATATTTCCATTTCTTCGCTCTGATGTCGAGGTTAAGCGCGGCGTTGAGTTCTGCCAATCAACACGCAATGCCTCCAGAATTCGGCAGAAAGTGGGGAACGGAGTGTCTTAACACTAGGTTCCCTCTGCCTACCCTGCTGTGTGCGGGATACAGCGTGAAGCTGATTTATTTATTTATTTTATTTTATTACAGTTGTCAATCAATTCTGCTTAAATCAATAATCATGTATTTTAAGCGGGCGAAGCCGTGGGCGGGCCGCTAGTGTTAAATAAGGAAACAAAGCTTTCTTAGTCAAAAGGGACTGATAGTGACTTCCTGTGACAGGCATTTCTGACAGCTGAAGATTTTGCACATTGGCCTCGTGAAGATTATCATTTTAATCAATATTAACAAAAATAATTTAATTTATAAATATGGGATTATTTATAAATATAATCGCTAAATAAGAGTTCAATATATAAATTATAAAAGTAATTTAAAAAAATAAACTGATTTAAAACCAGCGAGGCCAGTCGTGACGCAGGGGCACAAAGTGTGACTGTAAATTTGACTGATTGCGGGTTCGATCCCCACTCGAGGAAATGAAATATTTACTTAAATTTATATTTCCATTTCTTCGCTCTGGTGTCGAGGACAAGCGCGGCGTTGAGTTCTGCCTCCAGAATTCAGCAGAAAGTGGGGAACGGAGTGTCTTAACACTAAATTCCCTCTGTGTGCGGGATACAGCGTGAAGCTGACAATAATTTCAAACATTTATTTCCACCTCAACGTCGCCAACACTATCATCATCACTTTCACAATTGTCGTCATCATCAACCTGTCTCGTCCACTGTCAATTTATGTTAATTAATTAACTTAAATTATATTTCTCCTGAAAATGCGTTCAAAATTGAAGAACAAAATATAATAAACTTGGCCGTCGTGTCACAGAAGCGCAGTATCTCATAGCGTGGGTGGTTCAATTTACTACACTCTATTAAATTAACATGACGCAAAATCTTGAAACGTATACAGAAAGTGGAGAAGGTAGTGTCTTAATATTCCCTTTGTCTACTTTCCTATATGTGGGATACAATGAGAAGCTAATAAACGAAATTCTACCCTCCTTCGAAACGTGACTAATGCTCTAACAGAAAGGGAATTAGGTCCTATTACATATGTAATATGTAGTACATACGTAAAACAGGAAATCCATTACAGTATTATATTCGTCTGAACGACACTTAACTTCATTGTCTTCATTTTATGTTGTCTTTGATGGGATTAATTAGTATTAACAAAAGCTGTCACTGGCGCGTGCTTTGACTTTATGTTTTGGACCAATGTACCAAATACGACTGGCAGAAGTTATAGATTTACACGTTTTTTTTTAATAAATAAACTTCACGCTGTATCCCGCATACATCGGGGTTAAGCTAGTATTAAGTTCCGTTACCCATTTTCCGCTGAATTCTGAAGACGTCTTAAGCTGCGAATTTCAACGCTGCGCTGCGCTACCTAGCCACCAGAGCGAAGAGCTCATTTATTTTTTTCGCTTCACTCTATATCTCTAGCGGGGTAGTAAGAGGAAACGGGGCGCCAAACTCTACAGTCTCGGCATGATATATGCCCTCCGGGAGCTCCTCAGACATATTTTTAAGTGAATCTAATTCAGTTTCATCGATATTCAATTCTCGAAGAACAATCGAGGTGTCTTCGCACACACACTTTATTTTTTTTCAAAAAACCTGTGAAATTGATCGTGGAATACTATTCCACGATCAATTTCTTTCTCTTACTATATATTATACATTATGTTAGTGGATTTGATGCTCACTCTTTTTTTTTATATTGGTAGGGGAAATCTTCAAAAGATACCCAGTTCTTGGGGTAAAACAAACTAAGTTATGTGGGATTCGTACCCACTAAAACCCCTCCATTTGTCGGTCCTCAATACGATGAAAGGCAACGGGGAATCGGATGAACTGCATCCGCTACCCTCCCCATGTATTACCATAATATTCTGACACTTCACAGTCTACTAACCAGCTGAAAATACTCAGTCCCAAGATGACAGACTAAGTTACCCCAATTCAGCGTTCACTTAGTATTATTTAAAGCCCCTATGCTTGAGGAAGAAGTGGGACGATTAACGGCGCTCCCATAACGACATTGATTTCTGGGTATGGAATCGAACCTCTTTCGATTCTGTTCCGCAGCCTCCTTTTGCAACATAACTGTTTCACAAAAGGAAACTACAGTATCCCAGGACTCCTCGTCACGTAGCATTTTAGCCACTACTATTGGCAAAGAGAGATTCTGACCCAATTTCAAAATCATCGAACTTTGATATTCGTCCCAGGCCGAACACTCTTGAGAGAGTGTGCTGAGCGGAGTCCTGCTCAGCTTCGCAATGATGGCACTTCAGAGTTGCCTCACGTCCAATTTTAAAAAGGAAATCACCAAATCAACCATGGCCAGTGACTACTTGTGTAAGTCGGTAGGTCATTCGTCTTTTCAACTTTCTGCTCTTTTTGCCTTACCTCGCATAACTCATTCAAAGATATCAACCCAGACGACTGACGAAGGATGCGCATGTCCTCGAAGACTCTTGCTTGATGCTCACTCTAACTCAACATACAACTTCTCTAAAATATAGACATTAAAAAAAATAATAATTACTAATATTATATTATAACTAGCGGCCCATTCGCGGCTTCGCCTGCATACCACCTATAATACTTTTATTATACTGCATTTGCCAACAGAATCGTACATTCAATCATGAAAAGAGCGTTGAGTTATTTTAATTTTACATTTTCTCGAAAAGTATACGTCCAAATTACATGCTATAAAAGCCGAAGATTATCTACATTAAATTTCCATGATGATGAAATAACTTTAGCTCGTAAGTTTCAATATATATATTACATACATGTGAAATAAAAATCAATGAAATATCACCTTACAATTTTTAAATATTTATTATCACAGAATGTCTTATCCTCATTCATTTATTTATAAGAGATAGATAAATGACGTCGCGGAGCTTATTTTAGATCTAATAAAATTAAATATGTTTGTCATACAACGTACTGGCATATAATAAGCTATATGTGCAGCGCTCGCGCTTAAAGCAATTTTAAAGCAATTATAAGGCGTTCCTTACTATTGTTATTTCGTTATTTAAGACTAACTATTTTATAGTCTATAGCACTTATGGAGAATGAAGCTTTCAAAACAAAACAAAAAGAAAGTAAATCGGACCAGTAGATCCAGAAATCTTAGCGTTTAAACAAACAAACAAACAAACAAACGAACTGTTCCGCTTTATTATATTAGTATAGATAATATACTCGAAAGCACTTTAAACAATCTAAGAGCACACAAAATTTAAACTTACACCCATTTCATTAAACAAAACACGTAAAAACTGCGCCTCTGACGCGATAAAATAATGCAAAAAGCTTTTTTATCTTGCTGGAAAGCTTAAAAGAACTTAACAATAAACCTTAGTCTTCTTTTAATGGAGTGTCAACATATATTTATGTATGTGTTCGCCTTCGCCGATAAACCGTTTAACTTTACGAGTTACCCCGGTATTGATCAGGCGTGGCGGGAATTTAATTATTTATATTAATGGAGGCCGTCGTCGAGGTATTTGGAAGTGTCTAAACTCTAAATGATAATGCTTGTTCTACAACTTTTAGCTTAGATTAGGCTTAGGTTCTCAAAGTTTCATTCAAAAAGATACGGTTTCACGCGGTTTCCCGTGTAATAGGGTGTCTAACACAGTTACCTACCCTTTTTATTATGTACCATATTATGGAAACCGTAAATGTTAAAATACTTGGTTAACTTAACTTAACTTAGCTTCACGCTTTATCCCTTGCGGGGTAGTCAGAGCGAACGGAGCGCCAAACGCTACGGTAAATACTTGGTTCCTCACTTTATATGCGAGTAATGGGACTTTACGTCGATATCGACTACTGAATGGTTCGTTACTGGATTCTCTTTGACGCATAATATGAACAAAACTAAACTATAATATTCTATGTATGTACACCGCACCGCTCGTTCCTACTATTATAACAGTACTAGTAGGCGCGCGCGGCTTCGCCCGCTTATTTGCACCCTTAGGGGTGAATTCTAAAAAAACCACGAAACACGTGTTCAATAAAATATTTTTAACAATTTGAATTTAATTTTTTATAAAAATCGGTGGCAATTTAAAGATTTTTCCATATAAACTTTCAACCCCTTATTTGAACCCTAAGGGGGTGAATTCTTAAAAACCATGAAACACGTGTTCAATGAAATATTTTTAAAAGTCTGAATTTCAAATTTTATAAAAATTTATAAAATTTGAAATACAGATTATATTTTTTTTTCCATACAAACTTTTAACCCCTATTTCATCCCTTTAGGGTTAAAATTTTTCAAATTCCCTTTTTAGTGGATGTCCAGAATATGAAAATAAACATCTGCCCAAAATTTCACGTTTCTATCATCAGCGGTTACGGCTCTGCGTGCGTCTTACCTCAGTCAGTCAGCACAAGTCCTTATATATATATAGATAGATTTCCCTAACAGATGACAATTGACATTGACAACTGACAGTGTTGCCATCCTCTGAATACACCTAAGTCAAATAACTTGACGTTCCGTATTCATACTCTGCGACATATTTTACATCCTAACACAATATGCTCACATCTATAAAAAATAAATCATCTTCACACTTTATCCCGCACATTGTATGGGAAGTAGAGGGAACCTAGTGTTAAAGCCCCCGACATCAGCGATGAAATGAAAATTCTAAAGTTTAGAGTCACCTACTTATGCTCATGGCATCCATAAAGTCCGATTAATAAACCTATATTAGATAAACTTTTGTATAATAATTACAACTGAAGTAGGAGCTGAAGAAGTTGTAAAAGTAGAGTGATTTGTCACTAAATTAAAAAAATAGCTTCACGCTGTATCCCGCACACAGCAGGGTAGGCAGAGGGAACCTAGTGTTAAGACACTCTCACAAAATGGTGGATTGCAAATATTTGCAAAAATTTGGATATAAAAAAAATACACATAAAAAATCTAGATTTTTTTATCAGCTTCACGCTGTATCCCACAGCAGGGTAGGCAGAGGGAACCTAGTGTTAAGATACTTGGTTCCCCACTTTCTGCCGATTTCTGGAGGCATTGCGTGTTGAGTGGCAGAACTCAACGCCGCGCTTAACCTCGACACCAGAGCGAAGAAATGGAAATATAAATTTAAGTAAATATTTCATCTCCTCGAGTGGGGATCGAACCCACAACCAGTCGGTTTTGCAGTCACACCTCGTGCCGCTGCGCCACGACCGGCCTCTGATGATCTGACCGGCCGCTGATTTGTCACTAACTTCTCTCAAAATAAAAATAAAAAAGATAAATAATGACTCGTTTTGGTCCTCTATTTAATTTCGTACATCCTTTAAGATGATGATGCGAAAATATAACGATGCAGGTTGAATAACAATGATAGCTTTAATTAAATAGCTGTCAACACTATGAAATTGAATTGTGGTGCCCGTTTTGTTGATGGATTGATCGATGTAAATTGTGGTCGAATTAAATTATACTCAATGAGAGAATTTTTTATCGTTTGGGACGGGCGTTGTGGGTGATAATTCAAATTCAAATTCAAATTCAAATTCAAATTCAAATTCAAATTCAAATTCAAATTCAAATTCAAATTCAAATTCAAATTCAAATTCAAATTCAAATTCAAATTCAAATTCAAATTCAAATTCAAATTCAAATTCAAATTCAAATTCAAATTCAAATTCAAATTCAAATTCAAATTCAAATTCAAATTCAAATTCAAATTCAAATTCAAATTCAAATTCAAATTCAAATTCAAATTCAAATTCAAATTCAAATTCAAATTCAAATTCAAATTCAAATTCAAATTCAAATTCAAATTCAAATTCAAATTCAAATTCAAATTCAAATTCAAATTCAAATTCAAATTCAAATTCAAATTCAAATTCAAATTCAAATTCAAATTCAAATTCAAATTCAAATTCAAATTCAAATTCAAATTCAAATTCAAATTCAAATTCAAATTCAAATTCAAATTCAAATTCAAATTCAAATTCAAATTCAAATTCAAATTCAAATTCAAATTCAAATTCAAATTCAAATTCAAATTCAAATTCAAATTCAAATTCAAATTCAAATTCAAATTCAAATTCAAATTCAAATTCAAATTCAAATTCAAATTCAAATTCAAATTCAAATTCAAATTCAAATTCAAAATATTCTTTATTCAAATAAACTCGTATAAGCACTTTTGAATCGTCAAATGAACATGTAAACAAAAAAAACAAGCTACCACCGGTTCGGAAGGCAGTTCTGCTGAGAAGAGCCGGCAAGAAACTCAACAGTTGCTCTTTTCAAAGTCAATGGTATTATTACATTATCTGGCAGCTAACCTGCATCACATTCAATAGACATTAATTCCATACATGTTTATCATCTAAATATTCTTGAACAGTGTAATAAGCTTTACTTGTTAGTATTTTTTTTAAAGTTACTTTAAATTGTGGTAGTGGCAAACTTAGAATACATTGCGGAAGTTTATTATATACACGTATACTCAGACCCATAAAAGATTTTTTTACTTTTTGGAGGCGAAAACTTGGCGTAACAAGTTTATCTTTGTTTCTCGTTCCTATCGTATGTATATCACTATTTTTACTGTGACACTGTGCATTTTGCCGGACAAACAGAATATTGTAATATATAAATTGTGAAGCAACTGTAATAATACCTGCATCTTTAAAAACATCTCGCAGAGAATCTCGAGCTCTTAGGGTATAAATATATCTCACGGCTCTTTTTTGGAGAATAAATATTGAATTTATATCGGAAGCACTGCCCCATAGCAACATTCCATAACATAAAATACTATGAAAATAGCTATAGTAGACTAGTCGGGCAGTTTCAACGTCCGTCAGTTGTCTTACTTTTTTTATTGCGAACGCGGCAGAGCTGAGTTTATCCGCAAGTGCTTCCAGATGAGTGTTCCACTGGAGTTTGGAATCTATAGTTAAACCTAAGAAAATAGCTGATTCCGACACATTGAGGGTTTCTCCTTTAATTTCTAGACTAAGATCACGTTTATTAACGTTTGGCAAAGCAAATTCAATACATTTGGTTTTTTTAGCATTTAACATTAAATTATTCTTATCAAACCAATAAAGAATATGGGATAATGCACTATTCACTTCATCATAATTTGTTTTATTTCTGTCTACCTTAAAAATTAAAGAGGTATCATCTGCGAAGAGTACAATATCACATAGGTTCTTTGCATAAAAAGGCAGATCGTTAATATAAAGAAGAAATAAAAGGGGACCAAGAATAGATCCTTGTGGAACGCCCATCCTTAGAGGAGATCCAGATGATTTTACATTATTAATACTAACTTTCTGGATCCTTTCGTTTAGATATGAGGCAATAAGATCAAGGGCAGTATCCTGTATACCATAATGATAAAGTTTTAATAACAGAGTTTCATGGTCTACACAATCAAAGGCTTTGGATAAATCACAAAACACTCCAATTGCATTTTGTGACTTCTCCCATGCGTCATAAATGTGCTTTAGGAGTGCAGCACCCGCATCTGTAGTAGACTTGCCTTTGGTGAAACCATATTGCTCGCTATGGAAACAATTGTTAATACTTAAGAAAATTGTGAGCTGGTTAAATATTATTTTTTCAAATATTTTACTTAAAGACGGTAAAATAGAGATCGGTCTGTAATTTCCGGGGTCAGATCTATCTCCACTTTTGTAAAGCGGCACTATTTTGCTATATTTCATTAAATCAGGAAAAATACCGGATTCTACGCAATTGTTAAAAATTAAAGCAAGATAAGGAGCAATATTAGGTATAATTGTATTAAGAACTTTAACAGACATGCCCCATAAGTCACCTGTTTTCTTTAAATTAAGGCTTTTAAAAGTTTTGATAATTTCTTCTGGTGACACAGTCTTAAACACAAAATTTTGTCTACAACTAGTTACATGGTTTTTTAGTATTAATACTGCTTCCGAAGGAGATGATGGCAGTGAACGTGTAACTGCAGTAGGTATTTCGGAAAAGAAATTTTGAAACGTATTTGCCACTTCTAAATCTGAATTTAAAATTACACTATTTACTTTTAATTTAATAGGTTCACTGACAGCTCTAGATCTCCCAGTTACAGTCGTAATAGCATCCCATGTAGCTTTAATTTTATTACTAGATTTCAAAATTTTTTCTCTTATATACATAGACTTAGCCTGGATACAAACCTTTTTAAACATTTTTGAATAATTTCTAACTTTTAACAAGAACGCCGGATCCTGATTCCATTGCCTCATATTATATAATTCGTACAATTTGTTTCTGCTTCGGTATATACCAATAGTTGCCCAGTCGCTAAAAGTTAACTTCAAGTTTTTATATATTTGTTTTTCTTTAAAAGTATTATCAAACTCTGTTGAGAGTAAATTAAAAACTTTGCAATACAACTGATTCGGATTAAGTTCCGTTATTTCTATGTTTGAAATTTTTTCCGTCACTTTACTATTAAAACGATTAATTTTACTTTTAGTGATTGGTCTAATTGTTATTTGTTTACGTTCTGCAACTATTTTATCTATTACCGAAAATTTTTGACCACAATGATCCGAGCTCAGATTGGTAATAATTTGTTTATCTACAATATCAGAATGACAAAAAACATTATCTATACAAGTTGCGGACGTATTCGTTATACGAGTTGGTTCAGAGAAAATATGAAACAAGTTAAATGATTTAAATAAGTTCAGAAGACGTAAGCTTAATGATGTCACCTGTAGTATATCTATATTAAAGTCTCCGCATACTATTAAAGATTTACTATTCGAACTCAAATTACTAAGAACATCCTCCATTCTTTCTTCAAATACTTCAAAACTACCTGAGGGGGGTCGATACACGCATACTATAATATATCTATTGAATTCAATGCAGGACAATTCAATGGAGCGTTCGTCGGAGAGAGCCACTATGTCTGGTCGCGATTTGCAACATATATCATTTCTTACTAATATAAGCGAGCCGCCGCGGATGGCCTTCTCTCTAACGAACGAACTTGACAATTTATAATTTTCAATATTAACTATATTGTTACATTTTGAGATCCAGTGCTCAGTTATACACATTATATGTATATTGAATTTTTTTAGAAATAATTCTAGTTCCAGTTCTTTGCCTCCCAGGCCTTGTATATTCTGATGTATAATGTTAAATTTAAATAACCTAGGCGTTGTCTTATTGTCTAGTTTAAACTGGAACTTACATCATTATACTTCATAGAAGTATTATTTGTACAATTTATTTCCTTCGTTATACCATGTACAACGGGGTTGTGTATATTGTATGCTACTAAAGTAGCAATTTGTTTTTTAAAATATAAAGGTAGATACAATGTATCTTCTGTCAACTTACAGCTATTATAAATAAATTTATTTAAATCTAAATAAAATAATGCGTCGCTATGACGTTCTGTCGTATTATATAATGTCAAATTCAGGTTATATATATATTTATTTTGTTTTTCTGTGAGGGAAGAAGAATATGGAAAAGAGCATATAATAAATTTACATTTAGTTTTACTATGTAAGTCAAGCAAGTTTTCTATACTCTTTATAATATCTTGTTTCCTCACTGACAAACTATGACCATGTAATAGTACAACAGTACTATGCTCATTTAAATTCATGGACATAATTTTCTTAATATTAAACTGGTAACTGGCTCCAGGCGAACATGCATTAAATACATTTGAAAAGTGGTGACTAAGTAGGGACCCAAAGCCTTGACCTAATTTATCAGATATTACAACAACATTATTTGATGAGGAGCGGGAGGAATTGACAATATGTAAATTATTTTTCTTATTTTTATTGAATGTAGTATGCATGGCCGAGTCACCCACAACCTCAGAGTTGTTAAGCTTTTGCGAGGGAATTGATTCGGTGGGTCCTATAATTGAACAGCCACAACTATGTTTATTTGTTAGTGACTCAAATCTTTCTATGTTGTAGTTACAAAGGTCAACCAAATCATTTGCAGCTAAAATGTGTTCTTTAATTTGATTTTGTGAAGATTCATATTTCTCACTTAGTGCTCTGAGGGAGCTATTTAAGGTATTTATTTCATCATGCAGTTGAAGGGTGTCTCGGTCATACATAAACCTGCTTTGTATTAATCTATTATTATAACATTTAAGTTTATTTATTAATTTTAATTTACTATTGTTTAATATTTTTATTTTCCTTGCTGGAAATTTTAATTTTAGAAGTTTATTCGTTTTTTTAATAAATTTATTTACTTTAATATATTTCCTAAATTTCTTTTTTGATGAAAATTTAATATTTTGCTCAACATATGAATCATCCTTTGTTAAATCAATCAAAACTGGCTTTAAGCAGGAATTCAATAGTGGGTTACATTCCACCAGCTCATCATATAAACATGAGGTATTTTCAAAATCTTTTTTTGTCTCATGACTTTTGAATTTCAGAATTGAGTCATTTGCCTCCTCTAATTGAATTTCCAGCTCTGTAATTCTGTCCAGAGCTCTCTCATGTTCACTGCTGCACTGGTCAAATGTACCCAAAATACTATTTAGTTGATCTCGCTGTGCTACTACTTCTACATTTCTTGCATACAATTCAGCGAGTTCATTTTTCAATTCTTTATTTTTTTTAATGATAATAGCAATTTCCTCCTCACTGTCCTCACGTTCCTGAAGAAGCTGCTTACAGAGGTCTTTGGAAGATTTAAGTTCTTGTAAGGCTTGCTTCAGTTTGCTTTCTAGGTCCTTCGCAGAGGCTTTTCGGGTCATGATTTGCTTATCCATTATTAATATGCTGAAAAATAGAAAGCAATAAGAAGAAATAAAGAAGAGGAAATTTATTTTTTGTATATAAGAAGTAAAAAGAAAATAATTAATTGTTAACTTTTAGAAAATTAGCTAGGAAAAATAATAAAAATTAAGTAATAGAAATACTAAATATTAACAATAGAAGCAATTAATAACCAACTTTTAATTTTTGATAAATTATATTACAAATAAAGGAATGGTAGGTAGGCAAATAATAAATTGATATAGTAAAATTTTAAAGCCAAATTACATGTTAATTATAATTTAATATAATTTAAAACTAATAGCAACTTATAGTAGTACATAGTTGAGTACTGTATAGTTTTTTGTATAGGTGTATTTGTCTGAGGCAGATATGTATGTCTACAACTAAGCTTCCAACTTGTCAAGCAAAGTGAGACGATAACGGTGCCAAAATGTGAGGAGGGACGTAGCTCATTATAAAGATGAGTTTTGTGTAGTTAGATGTGTGTGAGAATATCAAAAATTAAGAAACATATACTCCCCGGGTTTTAGAAATTTTAAAGATCATTCCGTTAGCACACTGACAGACGATAGCCCACGACGGTTTCACAGTATAACGTTCGTATTCTTCTAGTTCGTTTGTTCGTCTTCTTATTTTGTACACAAATGACACTTAACTAGTTTATTTTACAAAATATACAGTAAATTATATATTATAATACTATTAAATACATATTTTTTAATTTAAATTACGGAGCTATTCATTTGACATGTTGCCTAGGCCAGTGTTGCCATTAATCCATCCTCAAAATATTGTATAATGCACTTTTATCTGTCTGTATCTTTTGCTGTCAAATGTTTAACGTGATGAAATTTAGCGTGCGACTGCAAACGCGAGTACTTGTGGGTTTGACACTCACTCGAGAAAGTGAAATATTTGATGTTTTTATTTCGTCGTTTTAGTAACGAGACAAAGCGACATTGAGTCCTTCTACTTAACATGAAAAAACATAACATGCCTCCAGAATTCAGCGGAAAGTGAACTGGAAGTGTCTTAATGGCAACGAAGTGTGTTAACATTAGGTCCCTGCTTTCCTCTGGCTACCCTGATAAGTGGGGGATAAAGCGTGTAGCTAAAAAAAATACAATAATTCGTTTTCCTTAATGTGGATCACAGTACTCTCTGTAGCAAATACCTTTTATCATTATGGACTTTAATGAAAATATAGTGTATATAGTACAACAACTAACGTTTGATTTTCAAGAAACACAATGGGCTTAGGGCTAAATGACTTATTCAAAGGCTGACTGAATTTATAGACTGCCTACGCTTTTAAATATTCACAAACATCGTAATAGATTGTGGGAATGAACATTTATGTTACTTTTATTAGAATTTCTTACTTCTAGGAATTCTAGAACTATAATTGTAGGTAGGCAAAATCCATTGTTATTAGAATTTTTGCAAAAAAAATTGAATGAAACAAATTATGTCACTTTAAATCTATCCTTTTAGTACTATGTTGGACATTTCATAATGTTATAAGAAAGTAACTTCCACTTCGACAATACAATTAAATTCTGCCATTTTTCGTTCTTTAGGAATTTCGAAATTCTCATTTTGGAGGTTGTAAGTAACAGAAAAGTTTTCTTTCATAAATATATATTTATTTTAGCTTCACGCTTTATTCGGAACATCGGGGGTTGGCAGAGGTAACCTAGGAACTTAGTGTTAAAACACTTCGTTCCCATTAACACCTCAGTTTCTTGAGGCATTGCGTGGCGAATGGCGGAACTCAACACCGTCTTCTGCCTCGTTACCAAAGCTAGGATGAAAAATCCATCAATATTTATATTTAGTTTACATGATTAATTTGAGAAATATTTGCAATCTTTATAATTCTTAAACCTACAGTTGCTATATATTGCCAATATTTGTTGAGTTCATGTAAAATTATAATATATATAAGGTTAAAAGAAACAAATAACAGTTTTGTATTATTATATTTTTATATATTAGCCATACAAAAAAATATAACAAACATCATATAATATTAATATTCTTAATATATAAACTTAACATAACGTCTACGTGAAAGTTAATATAACTGGATAATTTTATGGGATGAAACATACTTTCACGAAGTAAGTTGTTGTAAATTAGTGCGAAAATTTTGAACGTCAAAGTTTGTAAATTTGTAAGTTTTCCTTTGAGACTTTAAATTGAACACATGTAAAGGTATATAAATAATAGTGGTATAATAAGAGGTAACTGTTCATAACCGTCGTAGAGTCGAGTTGTTAATTGGCGGAACTCTACGCCGCC
This sequence comes from Heliconius himera, assembly GCA_021202915.1. NCBI lineage: Eukaryota > Metazoa > Arthropoda > Insecta > Lepidoptera > Nymphalidae > Heliconius > Heliconius himera. The sequence continues at coordinate 225,155 of JAJHJA010000657.1, forward strand.
AATTTAATATATTTATTTTGCCAGTTACTTACCGAGATCTATCCAATACGCACATTTCATATTATTTCAAAATACTTGGGTATTGATCGTGGCATAGTTGAAAAATATCCGTCTACGCCGTGCTTTGTCGTGCCATAGTGGAAAAAATCATTTCAATTCATTACCACGAGTGGGAATTGAACCCACAACCATTGTTACAGTAATACGCAGTCCTTTAACCCACGATATACCCTTACTGTCTTTGCATATTTTCTTTTATATTATTATTAAAATAATCTTACATAGCTACATCGTCTTCTATCTAACATAATAAACATAAAAGCTTATAGATCCCAGAGCAGGCACCAGTACATTACGTTTAGTTAAATATTCTTACGATAATATAATACAAGTGCTTCCAAAGTTTTTGCTCTTTCTTCTCTAATATATTTATTTTAATGGAAATTATGGAATGAGATTGAATTATTAATGTTAAACAAGGAAACAAAAGCTTTCTTAGTCAAAAGGAACTGATAGTGACTTCCTGTGACAGGCATTTCTGACAGCTGAAGATTTTGCACATTGGCCTCGTGAAGATTATCGTTTTAATCAATATTAACAAAAATAATTTAATATGTAGAATTATTTATAATTATAATCGCTAAATAAGAGTTCAATATATACATTATAAAAGTAATTTAGAAAAATAAACCAATTTAAAACCAGTGAGGCCAGTCGTGGCGCAGGGACACGTGTGACTGTAAATTCGACTGATTGCGGGTTCGATCTCCATTCGAGGAAATGAAATATTTATTGAAATATACGTTTTCTTTACTTCGGTCTGGTTTCGAAAATAAGCGTGGCGTTGGCTTCCGCCACTCAATGCGCAATGCCTCCAGAATTCAGCGGAAAGTGGGGAACGGAATGTCTTAACACCAAATTCCCTCTGTCTATCCTGCTGTGTGGGGAATAAAGCGTGAAGCTGATTAAACTCTTTCAATCCTTTCAACCTTGGTACATATTATTTACTCGGAATAATATATCATACCTTTTTTTAATTTTATCGAAGTTAATAAATGCATGGATCTGAAAAACTATTTAACAATTTTTGAGCTGTTTTTCAGTTTTAAGTAAAAAAGCACTGCGTATAAATCAGAAAGCAATAGTAATATAATAAATAGATGATATTAGATGACATAGTTTATATATAGACTTTCAGTTTCCGAGAAATTGGTGATTAAACATACACTTAGAAATAAGGAAACGTACATGAAATTAATTGACCGACCATAATCAAATATCAAATAAATAAATAAATAAGAAACTGATAATCTGGTTTTTTCTAAAACCAGTAAACAAGTATTAACAATATTGTGAAACAATTCCTTCTTGTAAAAATGTGTCTCTAACTAAAATTAAGATCCCCACCCGAGAAATACTTACTTATATTTATATTTCCATTTCTTCGCTCTGGTGTCGAGGCAAAGCGCGGCGTTGAGTTCTGCCACTCAATACGCAATGCCTCCAGAATTGGGCAGAAAGTGGGGAACGGATTGTTTTAACACTAGGTTCCCTCTGCCTACCCTGCTGTGTGCGGGATACAGCGTGAAGCTGACAATAATTTCAAACATTTATTTCCACTTCAACGTCGCCATCACTATCATCATCACCTTCACCATTGTTGTCATTATTAACCTGTTTCGTCCACTGGCAATTCATGTTAATTAATTAACTTAAACTATATTTCTCATGAAAATGCGTTCAAAATTGAAGAACAAAATATAATAAAGTTGGCCGTCGTGTCACAGAAGCGCAGTATATCATAGCGTGGGTGGTTCAATTTACTACACTCTATTAAATTAACATGGCGCAAAATCTTGAAAATTATACAGAAAGTGGAGAAGGTAGTGTCTTAATATTCCCTTTGTCTACTTTCCTGTATGTGGAATACAATGAGAAGCTAATAAACAAAATTCTACCTTCCCTTAAAACGTGACTAATGCTCTAACAGAAAGGGAATTAGGTACTATTACATATGTAATATGTACAGGAAATCCATTACAGTATTATGTTCGTCTGAACGACACTTAACTTCATTGTCTTCATTTTATGTTGTCTTTGATGGGATTAATTAGTATTAACAAAAGCTGTCACCGACGTGTTTTGACTTTATGTTTTGGACCAATGTACCAAATACGACTAGCAGAAGTTTATAGATTTATACGTTTTTTTTTAATAAATAAACTTCACGCTGTATCCCGCATATAGCAGGGTAGGCAGAGGGAAACTAGTATTAAGTTCCGTTCCCCATTTTCCGCTGAATTCTGAAAACATAGCGTGTTGAGCTGCGGATATCAACTCTGCGCTTTACCTAGCCACCAGAGCCAAGAGATCATTTATTTTTTAGCTTCACTCTTTATCTCTAGCGGGGTAGTAAGAGGAAACGGGCACCAAACTCTACGGTCTCGGCATAGCTCACCTCTCCTGTTTTTTTATATGTCCTCCGGGAGGTCCTCAGGCTTCTTTTTAAGTGAATAATTCAGTTTTATCGATATTCTCAGACAGTTCTCGAAGAACAATCGAGGACTCTTCGCACGCACACTTTATTTTTTTTCCAAAAACCTGGAAATTGATCGTGGAATAGTATATATATTATAATAATGGGTTCGATGCTACTCTAACCCAACATCCAACTTCTGTAAAATAAAGAAATGAAAAAAAAAAACAAATATGTTTTACTCATTATATATTACAATAATATACTCGAAAGCACTTTAAACAATCTAAGAGCACACAAAATTTTAACTTACATCCATTTCATTAAACAAAATACGTAAAAACTCTAACGCGATAAAATAATGCAAAAAGCTTTTTTATCTTGCTGCAAAGCTTAAAAGAACTTAACAATAAACCTTAGTCTTCTTTTAATGGAGTGTCAACATATATTTATGTGTGTGTTCGCCTTCGCCGATAAACCTTGTAACTTTACGAGTTACCCCGGTATTGATCAGGCGTGGCAGGAATTTAATTATTTATATTAATGGAGGCCGTCGTCGAGGTATTTGGAAGTGTCTAAACTCTAAATGATAATGCTTGTTCTACAACTTTTAGCTTAGATTAGGCTTAGGTTCTCAAAGTTTCATTCAAGGAAATACGGCTTCATGCGGTTTCCCTACTTAATACATCTGTAACAGACCATTCAATGGTATTGCTGTGCCTGGTGAGTAAATCCTTTATTAAAAAAACAAAAGTGAAATTCAAAACAGTGGTTGATTACGAAAATATATCCAAGACTCTTATTTGTACAGATATCACGTGTTTTAGTAACTATAAAGATCCTAATAATTTAGCGGATGCCTTTATCAACCTAATCAGAACGGAACTGCACTTAAATACTAAAATAAAACCAATCTCTAGTTGCAAAAGACTGATAAAACCCTGGATGACTACCGGGGTACTACGTTGTATTAGACTCCGAAATAACATGCAATTAAAAGTAAGATCAGAACCACATAATAATATGTTAAAAATTATATTCAAGCGATATCGTAATTTCTGTGTTAATCTTATTAATAAGTCAAAACGTCAATATAATAGAAAGAAAGTGGAAGTCTCAGAAAAAAATTCAAAAAACCTATGGAGTACAGTTAATGAGATAACTCAATATAAGCCTGCTAATACTTCTAGCAGTATTCTCCTGTTACAATCTAATAACCCTCTAGACTCCGTCAACCGCGTTAATAATTTTTTTGTTAACATCGGAAAATCACTATGCGAGGAGATTGCTTTAAATTTTAATCCCTGTCGCAATACTATTTGCAATGCTTCCTGTCATGTGTCGTCATTCGTACTACTCGATACTGACCCCCAAGAAGTAAACGACGTTCTAATGGGACTTGACTCAGCGTGTGCTTCGGGGTGGGATGAGATACCCGTAAAATTATTAAAATTCTGCAAAGAATTTATTGTACCTATCGTGGTCCAATTAGCCAATTTATGTTTTCACTCGGGACTTTTTCCTAAAGCTCTTAAACGTTCCCTTGTGACACCGATATTTAAAGGTGGAGATAATAACGATCTTAACAACTATCGACCAATCTCGGTCCTAACCAGTATCTCCAAAATCATAGAAAAACTATTGAATAAAAGACTGCTTAGCTACCTAACAACTTATGATATATTATCTACTTCACAATACGGTTTTAGAAGAGGGAAATCAACACAAGATGCCGTTATTGATATGGTAACTTTAATAACAGAAAGGGTTGATAACGGCGATAAATGCCTTACTGTATTCTTAGACTTGAAGAAAGCGTTTGATACAGTTTCTACGGATATACTAACTAAGAGACTGGAAGACATTGGGGTTAGAGGTATTGCTCTTTCCTTGTTTAGAAATTATTTAAGTGAAAGGAAACAAATAGTTAGAATCGATAAATATAAAAGTAGTGAAGAAAGTATCACGTATGGAGTTCCCCAAGGGAGTGTGCTTGGTCCGACGCTGTTTTTGGTCTATATAAATGACTTGTGTAGACTCGGAAATAGCGTCGGACGAGTATTCTGTTACGCAGATGACACTGCTCTGGTTTTCTCTGGGCGCACATGGGATGCTGTTAAAGCTTCTGCCGAGTCGGCTCTAGCTCAAGTTTATAATTGGCTTAATACAAACCTCCTAACTATTAATACTGCTAAATCGAATTACATTTGTTTTGCCCCTAGTAAGAGATCTCAACCATCAGAAGAATTCTTTATTAGCTTACATGGATGTAAAGACGAGCTATATCAAATGGATTGTAGCTGCCCTCGCCTTTTAAAAGTCAATTTTACTAAATATCTCGGTGTGATAATCGACCAAAGGCTATCATGGCATTCACAAATAGATTTGGTCATCGAACGTATCAGAAAACTAAAATGGATCTTTAAAACGTTACGACACGTAACGACTAGTACACTGCTAAACAAAATATACGTTGCTCTAGTACAATCAATAATAACCTACTGCATACCAGTGTGGGGCGGTGCTGCGAAGTGTAAAATGTTGGACCTAGAAAGGGCTCAAAGATTACTCTTAAAAATTATGTACTTTAAACCTTTTAGATTCCCTACTAAGAGCCTATATAAACTTTGTAATTTGCTTTCCATCAGACAATTATACATATTGCACACAACGCTCAGCCTACATAAAACACTACCCTATGATCCTACTCGAGTCTCTAGAAGAACGAAATATATCGTGACGCAGTCCAAACCGAGACGTACTGATTTTGCCAGACGTCAATACCCTAGTTTAAGTGTTTTTATTTATAATTCCATAAACAGAAAGTTTGACAACAATATTTACCCTAAATTAAAGTTTAATTGCAAAAAAAGTTTAATTGAGTGGCTAAGCACACTCAATTATGAGGAAACCGAACGAATTTTAAAAAGAATCATATAGGATTTTTATCATACACGCATGCGCAAACACACAAACACACACACAACATACGCACACACGCACGCACAAACACACACCCACACACACACACCCATACACACACACAGATACACACACACACACATATACACCCACTCACCCAACGAGCACGCTGCAAAGCACATTGTATAACATTAATTAAAATTATGTTTAATGTCCCAAGATTGTTACTGGCCTTAGGTTAAGAGCGAGACATCCCAACACAAGTATTATAATTACTTTCTGGGGTCGTCTCAACAAAGAAATATTTGTATGATTTGGGAAATAAAACAATTTTTATTATTTTTTATTATGCGGTTTCCCGTATAACAGGATGTCTAACACAGTTACCTACCCTTTATATTATGTACCATATAATGGAAACCGTAAATCTTAAAATATTAGGATCTTCACTTTGTATACGAGTAATGGGACTTTACGCCGTGGAAGTGCCTCATGGTGGTGTAAAATGGCCAAAAGATTTCGACTACTGAATGGTTCGTTACTGGATTCTCCTTGGCGCATAATATGTACAGAACTAAAATTATAATATTCTATGTATATACATCGCACCGCTCGTTCCCACTATTGTAAAAACGACGCGTCATTCACCCCACTTCCCTAACAGCTGATAATTGACATTGACAACTGACAGTGTTGCCATCCTCTGAATACACCCAAGTCAAATAACTTTTCGTTCCGTATTCATACTCTGCGACATATACTACTATTTTACACATCTGTAAAAAATAAATCATCTTCACACTTTATCCCGCACATTGTATGGGAAGTAGGGGGAACCTAGTGTGAAGACCTAAAGTTAAGATGAAATGAAAATTCTACAACCGGTCGCGTTTAGAGTCACCTACTTGTGCCCATGGCATCCATAAAGTCCGATTAATAAACCTATATTAGATAAACTTTTGTATAATAGTTACAACTGAAGTAGGAGCTGAAGAAATTGTGAAAGTAGAGTGATTTGTCACTAACTTCTCTCAAAATAAAAATAAAAAAGGACAAATAATAACTCATTTTGGTACTCAATTTAATTTCGTACATTCCCTTTAAGATGATGAGGCGAAAATATAACGATGCAGGTTGAATAACAATGATAGCTTTAATTAAATAGCTGTCAACACTATGAAATTGAATTGTGGTGCCCGTTTTGTTGATGGATTGATCGATGTAAATTGTGGTCGAATTAAATTATACTCAATGAAAGAATTTTTCATCGCTTGAGACGGGCGTTGTGGGTGATAATCCTCAAAATATTGTATAATGCACTTTTATCTGTCTGAATCTTTTACTGTCAAATGCTTAACGTGATGAAATTTAGCGTGCGAATGCAAACGCGACTAGTTGTGGCTTTGACACCCACTCGAGAAAATTAAATATTTGATATTTTTATTTCGTCGTTTTGGTAACGAGACAAAGCGACATTGAGTCCTTCCGCTTAACATGAAATGCCTACAGAATTCAGCGGAAAGTGCACTGGAAGTGTCTTAATGGAAACGAAGTGTCTTAACATTAGGTTCCCTGCTTCCCTCTGGCTACCCTGATAGGTGGGGGATAAAGCGTGTAGCTAAGAAAAATACAATAATTCGTTTTCCTTAATGTGGATCACAGTACTCTTAGTAGAAAATACCTTTTATCATTATGGACTTTAATGAAAATATAGTGTATATAGAACTAACGTTTGATTTTCAAGAAACACAATGGGCTAAGGGCTAAATGACTTATTCAAAGGCTGACTGAATTTATAGACTTATTGACTTACTGAATTTATAAAATTTCGAACGTCAAAGTTTGTAAATTTGTAAGTTTTCCTTTGAGACTTTAAATTGAACACATGTAAAGGTATATAAATAATAATGGTATAATAAAAGGTAACTGTTCAAGGCCGTTGTCGTTGAGACCGTCGTAGCACAGGCCACAAGTATGTTATTGTAAATGCGACGGTTGTGGGTTCGGTCCTCGTCTTCCTTCCTTCTGGTAACAAAGCAAAGCGCGGCGTTGAGAATTTGGTGTAAAAAGGTGAAAGGAATATTAATGGGAGCATTCACCACAAGGTTCCAAGGTTCCCTCTGCCTACTCTGCTACGTGCGGCAGCTAATCTAAAAAATATATTATTTTCTTACAGCAATCATAATTCTTTATCCTCACTTTAAATAAGGCATTTTTTTTTAGCTTTAGGCTTTATCCCGCCCAGTGTAGGTAGTAAGGAGAACTTAGTGTTTCGACACTCCATTATGCACTTTCCACACGAATTTAGGATATTAGAAAAGGCTACCCTGCATTTTGTCCATGCAAATAAAAACTGGAAATGAAAAAAAATCGTTCCCCAAATGGGAATCAAACTATCAAACATAGCGTTTGTAGCCGAAATCTGTGTTTTATTTTTTCTTATAATTTAAATTACGATCTTACAATTTAAGATCCTATTATCACATACATTGTTATTTTAAAAAGCCTTGTCCTTTAGTACGTTGGAATCGATATAACTACTTTTACAAAGAGAAGGACGCTCACAAGCTGTATAAGACTAATAGGAAAGGAACTATTAAAATAACATACGTATTTTTATCATGTTAGTCGTATAGAAAATGGGAAATATACTGAGGCATTGTAAGAAGATTGAATAGATTTTTTATTTGCAACCAATATAAGTAGATAGTATAATATACCCAAGTAAACCTTTTGTCGTAAAATAAGTTTTTATTTAGAAATAAAGTAGCATTTCCTAGAGTGGGAATCGAACCCACAACATGTCGCGTTTACAGTCACACGCTTGTGCCCCTGTGTTCCGAGGGTTTCGTACAGAAATTGGAGATCTCGAGCTTTTTCTCAAAATGAAGCTTAGCCCTTTCATCTGATATCTCAATTAAACTTTAGTAACCCTTTTAAGGCCCTTTCTTTTTGGGACTTAACCACAAATCTATAGATTTTAGATTTTTTTCCTAAACTAGTACTACCTCTACAGGCATCTAAATGCTAGGTGCCAAATTTAATAATTCTAGTACAACCGGAAGTACCCTATGAATTTTCATTCCCTTTTTAGTGTCGAAATACGCATCTCTTTTGGTATAAATGGCCATATTTTTTTTAAGTAAATGTTAAAAAATAAGGAATAAGGAAAGGAAAATTATTAATTAGTAAATTTTTTTAGGAAATTAAGGGATTATAGGAGTATATGTTTTGAATTTCAACTCCATATCTCCAAGCGTTCCGGAGTTAAAGGGTTTTGACAGACAGACAGACAAACAGTTCCCATTTTTCTTAAAAGGTACGGTACCCTAAAATGATGGAGAAATATTTTTTCAACTTCACATTGTATCCCGCAGTAGGGAAGGCAGATGGAACCTGAACGCCTAGAGCTAAGACATTCCGTTCCCATTACGACACTTCCCTCCCCTACTTTCCGCTGAACAAGAAGTAATTCCACTAACCAATATGATTGATATAGTATGCGGAAAGCAATTATTTTAGTATCCTTTAACGCTGAAGTGAATATGTTAATAATTTTGTGACGTCAATGCAATCATCGTAACGCAACGTACTGCATTATTCTTTCCAAAGATGTGTCATTTAGTTTTTCAAAAGAAGTAATATAGATTAGAAGTATCTTTAAGTATTTTTACAATTTTAACATATTGTTTAACAGTAGAGTACCGTTCCGTTGTGGCGCAGTGGAATAAGGTCTGAATTTAACCATGATGGTTGCGGATTTGATCCTCCCTCGAGGGAATGATTATATTCAAATTATTTTAATTTTCCTGTTCTGGTAGACAAAACGTGGAGTGGAGTTCCTTCACTAATATTACAAAAAATGTGTGGAAAGTGGGAATGGAGTGTCTTAGCACTAGGTAAAAATTTGCAGATCACCTATGAGATTCTTTGAACGCGCTCGTTTTGTTAAGTTATTATTGAACTACGGCCATTTTTTTCTTACAAATAAAATGTTACATGCACACTAGTGTATAAGATTTTCTAGCACTACTGAAATCAATATCTGACAAATATAGTTCTAAGATTAAAAATAACCTAATTTTCAGAAGTTAGGCCTACCTTACCAATAACGTCTTTTAATGAGATATATTATGATAATTTAAGATGAAAGTAGTTAAGATATGCACAGGTACACCCTGTCATACACTTCAATGGAGCAAACGATGTTTAATCAAACCGATTCCATTATCAATGGAAATCTCTAAGGCATCTTCTTTAACCTTTAAGTACCAACGTGCAATTTTTGTAGCATTAGTACCGACGTGAGAGTTGAGAGACCGCGTATCGAATTTTTATCGATTTTTTTTAATTTAAAGTCTTGAGTTACGTATTTAGTCTTGCGTAATGTCGAAAAATTTATTACTTTTCATCATTACGCAAGACTAAATAAAGAAAGCTTAAAGAAAAAATAAGTATAGAATAAGAAAGTAGAACTACTTTAGTAAACAGTAAATATATTTTTATAAGTAAATATATAGATTTTTTTTTTTCACTCAATGCCGCGCTTAGCCTCGACACCAGAGCGAAGAAATAGAAATATAAATTTAAGTAAATATTTCATCTCGTCGAGTGGGGATCGAAACCACAACCAGTAGGTTCTACAGTCACACTTTGTCCCCAGCGCCACGACTGGCCTCTACATTACACCTTACATTCTATATAAAAATCACTTTTGTTAATCCATGTCAGATAACCAACTTTTTAAATTGCAGAACGAAGAATCAGTTCTCATCGGCGGTTCCTGTCAAATACCAGATCCACTATACAAGGCTATAGGATCCGTCATCTCGTTCTACATACCTCTTGGTGTGATGTTGCTGACGTACGCTCTAACTGTTCATCTCCTCGCGCGACAGAGGAAGGGACTGGGACAAGGCTGGGCTGCTGGCTGGCTTGGTGCGATACCTATCGGTATTTATGACTAGCTACTGTCATCTTTTTTTCTATTTACTACTTCATCTTTGGCATTACCGCAAAATAATTATTTATATGGTCATAATATGATTCTATGGAGCTTACTATGACCATTTACTATTTACCTTCACGCTGTATACCGCATGTAGAACGGTAGGAGAGGAAGCCTAGAGAGAAGACAATCTTCTTTGACGTACCTATTGACATGCAAAACCTGACACTGCTTATTGCTTTTAATTTCTGTTGAAATATATTAAATATATATATATATATATATATATATATATATATATATATATATATATATATATATATATATATATATATATATATATATATATATATATATATATATATATATATGTTTTCTGAATAAGATTGAACTCATAACCATAAAGAAAACAGCAGGATCCCATTTCGCCAATACTGTGTTATGATACCTACCTATACCTAATATTAACTTAAATATCTTCTTCTATTTAAGTTAATATTAGGATTAAAATGAATGTAAAATTATAAAACCCACAGGATAACCCTCAACAATTTTAGGCTGAACGCACCTACGTGAAAGAGGGTTGGTTATAACTTTATAAAATGTGTTAACTTAAAATAGATTTTCTATTCAAGATAGTGAAGATAAGCTATTACCGGCTAACGTCAAAATCGGGTCACCTTATTAAATTGGCCTCTTTATGAGAAGAAAATAGATGCCTCGCAAAATATTTTGTAGTATACGTCTTATTATGATATCATAATGTAACCAATAAATTCACTTTGTCTTATTAATAACTAGCGGCTCGCCCACGGCTTCACCCTGCTTAAAATACATGATTATTGATTTAATTAGCAGAATTGATTGCCAACTATAATTACTTCTAATATGATTTTTTACGACATTATCGTCAAAGAATTTTTGTTTGTTTTAAATAAAAAAATACGACCATTGTTGATATTTGATATTTATAAAATATACATAAAGCTAATTATTTATTACACGTATATGTTTTTGTAACTTTATGTTCTTTTTACCTATATAATATACTCTGTTAAATGTGCTGATGTCAGTGAATAATTTAATTTACTCATTCAGAAACAGCCTTAAATGTTAAATTATTGATTTGAAGGATTCGTAATATTCTTTGTAAAATAACTGTAATAATTGCATATTAACTCCTGTACAGTTTTTTAATTAGTTACATATATTATATGAACGAACCAACCAAAAAATCTTTGTATTTACTTGATATTTCTTTCAAGATCGTTCTTTATCTCTGTGTTGAATTAATTACGACTTCTTTCAAATGACGATAACTTTTTTTTAATGAATCGATTTTGATGAACTAAACTTTAGTAGTTAAGTTGAGTTAAAACAAAGCAATTGCTGAAATTTTCAAGTAAATCGGTTCAGTACTTTCAGAGAAAAATGCGGACAAAAATATGTCGACAGACAGACAGACAGACAAGAAATTCAAAAATAATCTTTTTGCTTTCTATTATTCTTTTTAAGTGTCCCTCTCTCTATCCATTTCAGTCAAAATTACTAAATGTACAGACAAAATATTTTTACTGTCTTATTATATATAGAGATAATACTTCGTATGAGGCCGTCATGGCCCAGGGGTGACAAGGGCAGACGAGGGTGTGACTGTAATGCGACGGTTGTGGGTTCGATCCCCAATCGAGGAAATGAAATATTTATTTAAATTTATATTTTCGTTTCTTCGCTCTGACGTCGAGGCAAAGAACGGCGTTGAGTTACGCCACTCAACCCGCAATGCCTCCAAAATTCGGCGGAATGTGGGCAACGGAGTGTCTTAACACTAGATTCCCTCTCCCTACCCTGCTGTGTGTGGGATATAGCGTGAAGCTGAATAATAATACTTAAGTGTGATGTGAGAGGTTGACACTTTAGTTTCAACCCACAACCGTCGCGCTTACAGTCCTACGCTTATGCAACTGCGCGACGATGATGGCCTCTTTTTGCATTAGATAAAGTAATAATATACATTTGATCGTGAAAGATTTACTAAAAATATACAATTTTTAAATACATACCCTGTTAAAATTTGAGGTTTCACTGTATAAAAATCGAAACAACTAATTCTGGAATATCTAAACGTGGAATCATTGAAACGTGATATAGTTAGATGTTAATTATAATAATTATATACTACATCGAAGCCGATATTATTAAATCAATTGTTTAAGGTCGAACAAAAATAGATGACTAAAATTAAAATATTGTTTATTTTTCCCGACTGCTAAGGAAGGGTTATGTTTTTCGCGCGTATCTTGTATGTATGTAATATTCTTTATTACCTCGTATCTCCAGAACCGCTGAACGGATTTACATATTTGAGGTATCGTTAGATTCATATTAGCAGCCCAAGTGTTCTTAGATAGGTGACGTTAATAAAAAATAATCATGGCGGCTGTGGGACGCCATTGGACTTAGTGAAAAAAATTTTTTTCGTTTCGAATACCGCAATATGGGTATCAAATTCAAGAGCTCAATTTCAGGATTTCAAAAAGGTATATCATGATTATCATTACCATAATAAATTCTAACAAAAAAATGTAAAATAAAAAAATATTTGTAAAAACAAAAACCCCGACTGCATCAAACTAAAAAGAAAATAAACAAGCCCAATAGTTTATTAGGATTAACAGTCGGGACCTATAAGTAATTCTTCAATCAATAAAATCTTTACCAGGAACCCCGCATAATTTAAAGATGTCCCGACTTTATTTGTTGTAAATATTTGTTGTAAAATGTACTTTAATATTTGTTGTAACCCGACGATTCTGGGTTCGATGCCCACTCGATGAAAACTATTATTTAGCGTGAAGCTGATTTTTATATCAGAATTGATATTGATATATAGTGAAATTAAGGAAAACCAATATTTTACCTGTTACAAAACCAACGCGGCGGTAACTCACCGTGAGTTTGACTGGAGCGAATTTAGAATAAAGATTTATAGCGTACTTTACGTTACGTAAATGCATTTCAGGAAAGGTATATATTTAAAATAGAGGTTTTTTCGTATATCCTTATTTTGCAGCTTCATGTTTTTTCGCGTATAGGGGTAGTAAGAATTCGGCGTAAAGTAGAAACCAGAATAGGTTAATGGCGGACGGAGTGTCATAACACTGAGTTCTCAGGTTTTCTCCGCCTATCCTTCTATGTTCAGGAAACAGTGTGAAGCTGAATATATATATATATATATATATATATATATATATATATATATATATATATATTAGGAATCAGGTTAGAAATTTAATAAATAAAAACAATACAACAAATGGTAAACTAACAATTAGGTTTAAATGCAATTAAACCTGTACAAAACTTAAAGTAAGGAACATTATTAAATTAAAGAACATAATCATCACATAACTTAATATAAATCAATTAACACAAAGTACTTATCATTATCGTTACCGCTCGTACATCCTGACATATTCCTCACATATGTCGGAAGTGATAAATACCAAGAGGGTAGTCGTATCGAACATATATCAGATGTGGACGGTAGTTACAACTAATATTATTTATGACTTTTCAATGATGAAAAGTATGGATGGAGCAGTGCCTGGGACTTGCGACCACAGGTGTAGGCTTCAGGGTACCCTTTCCGATATATCAACACTCGCCTTCACTGCTCCAGCCCAGTGCAATTACAAATAGGTGTTAACCACATTCATAATTACGATAATAATTGATTAACTAAATAATCAATTATCCGAATAGTCGAGGTTAGTCAGTGGCAGAGAACTAGTAGTACTCTGAACCACACCAGAGCCAAGACTGAATGTACAACGCCCGTGCAACCTTTTATATCATCGTTCACAAATAAGTTGCAGGGTAGACTAATAATAATTGATGACGCTATCGCGTCATAGTGGCGTGATGGGTAGATGTCGTATAGAAATCTATAAGTAACCAACATAATATTCCCAATATTAAATAGCATTCCTAACTATATAGATAATTTTAAAATAAAAATAATAACATCAGCCTCACGCTGTATCCCGCACACAGTAGGATAGGTAGAGGAAACCTAGTGTTAAGATACTCCGTTCCCCACTTTCTGCCTGATTCTGTAGGCCTTGTGTGTTGAGTGGCAGAACTTAACGCCGCGCGTTGCCTCGACACCAGAGCGAAGAAATTTAAGTAAATATTTCATCTCCTCGAGTGGGGATCGAACCCACAACCAGTCGGTTTTACAGTCACACTTTGTGCCGCTGCGCCACAACTGGCCTCATAATATAACTTTACTTGATATTATTATTTCTCCGCATCTCATCTCATCGCAAATAACGAAAACTCAAAAATGATTACGTACAAATTAAAATCCATCAAACGGCCGAAACCCGCAAACACGCGAAATTGAATCGGAAATGTTATCCATTTGTATGTTTAAATCTCGATTAATACACGGCTTTGAAATGATCAAAAACATTTGCTGTAACGTTTTCAGTGGAGCGAATTTTTTTTATTAATATTTCCAAATAAATATCAAAGGAATGTGGCTTCAAAGCCTAGAGTACTTGAGGGTCGTGGTATAGTGACTCTGGGTCTGGCTGTGAATACGACGGTTGCGGGTTTGATTACAATTCGGGAATAAATTATTTTCATTGCCTTTACATAAGAGCTTTCTCGATTAAGTAATGTGTTGGGGACGGAGTGTCTTATTAATATAACTTCTCTGTCTACCCTGAGGCCAGTAGTGGCACAGGGGCACAGAGTGTGACTGTAAAATCGATTGGTTGTGAGTTCGACCTCCACTTGAGGAGATTAAATATCTACTTACATTTATGTTTTTATTTCTTCGCTCTGGTGTCGAGGCAAAGCGCGGCGTTGAGTTCCACTACTCACTGCGCTCCAGAACTCAACGTAAAATGAGGAACAGTGTGTATTATCACAAGGTTACCTACGCCTACCCTGCTGTGTGCGGGATACAGTGTGCAGTTGATTTTTTGATTTCTCTGTCTACTCTGCAATACACGGGATAAAGCAGGAAGCTAAAACAAACCTTGCACAGATTTCAATTTTATATTTTTTTAGTGGTAGGTTAAATTAGCACTTACAAAATACAACTATAAACATATAATACATATTTTTGTGTGATAAACAGTTATCTAGCGCAGGGCCGGTTTTCCTACAAGCTTACTTGATCGTAGGATCGCTCCTCACTTGTTTAGAATTCGGGCGGAAAGTTAAGTCACATACTAGAACCGAGAGTTAAGTCGCTCCTTACATTACTCCGATATTAAGTTCTTCGTGCTCACTTTGTTTAATAAGAGATAAAACATCTTAATCTAGATAAACGTCATCTGCGAGGCGAGCTACAAGGATATTATACACATACATTCTACAATTTGGCCTTTTTTATTTAAATTTATGTTCCACTAGGCTTACTATTACTAAACTAAACTTAAAAAGATAAAATCATCTTAATGGAAATGAGCTATCTAAATACTAGATTCCCAAGTTCCCTCGGCTTACCCTACTACGTCTAAGATACAGTGTGAAGCAAAAAAATATATTTGAACTTACCACATTGTAAAGATTTTAAAGTACCTTTTAAAGTAAAAATAAACCTATTACTTCAAATATTTTTTAATTTAAAATTTAACACGTCTCAATTACCTCTTAATTCCAAATTTAACACGTCTCATAAAACACTGAAGTTTATTTAAATACTAATCTAAATAAACACAACAAAAAATCTGCCATAAAATTTAATACAAGCCAAATTTATTAGTGCAAATGAAAATTTTTCATTCGAACAAACAAAAAGCAAAATTAATTATTTACCATCAGTCTGAACGGTCCCTTATATACAATAAATATTTGGCGACAAAGAAAACAATGAGAGTAAGACAATACAATACATTAATTATGACCTTTTAATCCTGGATGGAGCTCTTCGACCTTTATCACCAGCGTTAAACACGGGTCTATATCGAAAATTCTTATAGAATAAAAAATGGTATAGAGACGGCGTTGGATTTTTTGGAGATTGTTTGAAGATTTGCAGAAAATTGGGGCCAGTCGTGGCGCAGTGGCACAAAGTGTGCCTATAGTGCTTGGACGGAATTCTAGAAGTGTAGCTTTGAGTCCGTCTATGATATATTTTTAAACGTTTTATAAGATATCAAATGAATGAGGCCAGTCGTGACGCAGCGGCACGAAGTGTGACTGTAAAACCGACTGGTTGTGGGTTCGATCCCCACTTGAGGAGATGAAATATTTACTTAAATTTATATTTCCATTTTTTCGCTCTGGTGTCGAGGTTAAGCGCGGCGTTGAGTTCCGCCACTCACTCCGTTCCAGAACTCGGCGGGAAGTGAGGAACGGTGTGTATTGTCACTAGGTTCCCTTTGCCTACCTTGCTGTGTGCGAGATACAGCGTGAAACTGAAAAAAATAAGATGTAAAGAAAGAAAATAAATAAATGATTTTTTTTTTATCAAAAATGGCATTATTTTTTATATATAAAACACTCCTCTCCTCACAGTTCGGCTTGTTCAGTGTAAACCACTAATCAAATGGATTCCAGTCCAAACTAATCTGTTAAAAGCTTTCATGTTGACGTGTCGCAAGGACTTTAATATTTTGAAAGGGTTTCATATTTGTAGTTCTTGGTGATACTTTTTTTTACTATTTATGTTTTTAAAGAGGCTAGTGGTGGCGCAGTGGCACGTGGTGTGACTGTAAAACCGACTGGTTGTGGGTTCGATCCCCACTCGAGGAGATGAAATATTTACTTAAATTTATATTTCCATTTCTTCGCTCTGGTGTCGAGGTTAAGCGCGGCGTTGAGTTCTGCCACTCAACACGCAATGCCTCCAGAATTCGGCAGAAAGTGGGGAACGGAGTGTTTTAACACTAGGTTCCCTCTGTCCACCCTGCTGTGTGCGGAATACAGCGTGAAGCTGATTTTTTTAATTTTAATTTATGTTTTTAAATCTCTCTTTGTTTTTTTTTTAAATAAATGTTATTTTTTTATATAAAATGCTACCTATATATATATTTATCGCATATAGCAGGGTAAGCAGAGGTAATCTAGTGTGAAGACACTCCATTTTTCATTTTCTTTAAAATTTTCGAGTTATGTGACAGAATTTAACGCAGATAAAGGTAGAACAGAGCCACTAAATAAATATAATTTAGATATACTCAGTCCCCTAAGTGAAGTCGAACTATCAACCGTCGCGTTTATATTACAGGTCTTGTGAATTATGTTTTGAATGCTATTAAAAAGAATTTAAATTCAATAAAAATCAACCTGAAGAATTAGCTTGAGTGCAATAATAAAAGACTTTTTATATTTTAAGTGTACAATTTTATAATTACAGAATAAGTCCGCCACTTTAATTATATAGAGCCAATTATGGAGCATAGACACATAGGTGCTGTTGGTTCAGTTCCCTCTGGAGAAACTAAAATAATTAATATTTTCATTTCATCGCTCTGGTATCGAGGCAAAGCACGGTGTTGGGTTCCACCAGTCAACACGCAGTTCCTCCAGTATTCGGCAGAAAGTAGGGAGCAGAGTGTCCTAACATTAGGCTCCCTTTGCCTATCCTTTTATATGCGGTATACAGCGTAAAGGGGAAAAAAAATGAATTTATATTTCCTTATATCAATATTTTTTTTTAGGTTTACGCTATGTACGCAATATAACAGGGTAGGTAGAGGGGATCTATGTAGAGCGGCAGAATTTAACGCCGCGCTATACTTTACAGTTCACAACAATCACTTTTACAGCCAAATACAACTAATTTACTAATATATTAATGCTATGACAATCATATTTAATACATTTTGTTCCACAACCAACAGAACGCCGCTGCACTTGGAGAAGATTCCTAAGTCCAAGAGGGGGAACCCCCCAACACTCTGCTGCCTCAACCGAAACTGAACTGCCACCTATCGATACTAGAGACCTATGGCTACAAGACTCTAGGTAATATAAAGTTATATGTAAATTCATTTTAATTATTCATTATGCAATATTATTTTATGCTTATTATTGCGCATAATTATGAAAAATATGACGAAGACTTTTAATAATATAATTTCCATATGTTAACTGACAGCAGTAGAGTTTTTATATGTTTAATATGCAATTCTGTTTTAAAATGCTTTAATTTCGTGGATTTGGTTCTTGAACAACACAAATAAGCGAATGCAATTTAGCTTACGTATTTAGTCTTTTAGTGAGGAACGGAAGTGTCTTAATAGGAACAGAGTGTCTTAACCCTATTTTCGCAGGTTCCCTCTACCCTAATCTGCAATGTTCGAAATTGTTGTGAATCTATAAAACGAAGTTACCTTTTTTTTTAAATATGGTCGTTTTGGTGGTGCAGTGTCAATATATATGTTACAAATTTTGGTAACATGTTAAATACTACTCGATGCCCGGTCACGATAATCATTCATTATCTTGAAGATAAGCTAAAGATGGCTAAACGTTGTATCAATAAAATTACAAGTGGACTTATGTTTTAAAACATTACAATTTAAGGAAAAAATATATTATTTTTATAACTTACTTAACCTTAAACATTCTCTAGCTCCTAGTACACTAGAAAGTATTATATTTTTTATATATTTTGTAGTATTTATTTTATATAAATATTATTGATCGCGAAACTTGGCCGTAAATGAAAAACGCAGTTATAACTTTTTTCTCTCTACCTAAATGTGAGTGATGTGTAAAGTTACATAAATAGGTTAAACAACATTAAAATTTTCATTTTAAAAAGCAAATAGCAATTATAATTCGCGAGGTTAAGCTGAGCTTTGCATTTGTGTGAGTGACTATAAAAGTAGAGCCAGAAAAAACTTTTAAAATCAAACTTTAAGTTTAAAAATCATTAAAAATATTTTAACATAAAATAATTATATCAATTCTTTTACACTGGACATTACATCCTCAAAATTTTCGCTCTCATCTGACGTGTCGTTTGAATAAATATTTAATCTTACTATTATATTAACAAAAACAGCGTTGTGTTCACGATTTCTTTTCCTTTTTGTAATACTTGGTCACGTACATTTTTCCTTTCTTGTTTCTTGTACAATGATAGTCCCAATTTTATCTTTCACTTTTAATAAAATCAAACACAAAAATATTTTTTTTTATATGAAATATTTGTCACTGCTATCAGTAGAGAAGTAGACCGGTACGCAGTTGACACCGGCTTACGCCAAGCAAGTAGACACTATATAAGAACACTCACACAAATGTAAAGTTCAACTTTGTATACTATACATTTAGAAAAAAAAGGCTTTTTTTTAAACCGGAGCACCAAGAAGTAAATATAACAGCTAGCGACCTAAATGGCGTCTTCGTCCGCTTAAACTTATTGTTATATTATAACAAGCTTGGATAAAATCTTTATATAAATTATAGCCTGTGTTTTGATATATTACTCTAAAGTTTCATCCAAATCCATTTAGCAGTTTTTCTTCATTCTCACAACATTTCGGTACTGCTTATGTACTTAAACCTGTAGTTGAAAGCATCTTAAGGATGCGTCCTCGAAAATAGTAGGCTTGTGCTGTTTTCAATCGTTTAGTGTAACTTGATTGCGTTGTTATTTACAAATTAATTTAAAGTAATTCTTATAATAATATTAAGATTACGAATTGAGTGGCGGAACTAAGCTCCGCGTTTTTTCTGAAAAAAAAAATAAAATTATTAAATTGTTCTGAATGGGAATCAAACCCAGATTCGACGCGTTTACACTGCGCCAAGACGGTTTCAAATGAACAAATGAAATAAATACAATGAATAGAGGAATGTTGAGCTTTTCATTGAAACTAAAGCTAGAACATTAATCCTGCTTTAGACGTATTTTATGTGAAAATTAAATTATATTACTATTTATACTTTCATTACAAGTAGTGTTTACCTACGTAGGGATTGTGTGTATGTGTGAGTGTGTGTGTGTGTTTGTGTATGTCTATGAAATCTTGCAAGCCACTCAATTTTATCTACTTTCCAGTGCCTTACTGAGGTGAAATTTGAATTACGACTTCTGTTCTGAAGACAATGAAATGACATATAATCAATATTGTTCTTCATCTAAAATGGCCGCTCTCACAAAATGGTGGATTGCTAATTTTTGCGTTGGATATAAACAGAAATACAAATAAAATATTCTAGAAATCTTGTTTTTTAAAAGGTTTTTTAAATTATTACATAATTATTTTGCTTAAAATTATTTGTAGGTTTTTTTTTCGTTTTATTAAGAATCTCGTAGAGTAGGCTAAGAGGCCTACTTTTAGGACAGTATTTCTGCGTAGAGACACTGTGTGCTAAGTTGCCAACTTATCCGTCCATAATAAACACATTGCGTATTGTATTGCAAAGCCCGACGTTGTAAAATATTTATAGAGTATTTTTATTTGAGTTACCTCTAAACACCGAACCGATGGCCATTGGTTCGATACCAATAAATTTATTTTATTTTCCTGCTTTGCAAGACAAAATGCAGCGTTCAGTTCTGATACTCAACTAATTGCTAGTTAAGTTTAAGAATTTCGCGCAAAGTTGAGATAGAGGAGCCTTAACAATAGGTTCCCTATATCCATCCTGTTTACTGCGAGAAATTGAACCTACGTCAATGGTGCTCTAATATAAATAAAATTTTAAATAAACGAGTATATTTCTTGCATCATATAATGAACTCATTAACTCTAGCGTGCATTGTTTAATTTGATACTCCACTTTGAAACTTTGTGATGCTATATTTAACATCTAACACCCAAATTTAAATGCATGTGCTGCGCATATTTTAATTATTCCATAAAATATGAAAAGAAAATTATTTATTAATTATATTTAAATTTTCCTTAGATCAGATGGGCTACTGTGTAAAATTGTAGCATAGCCACATAGTCATAAACACATAGTTTTAAGATTTTAAATATAGTTCTAATATGAGGCATTGAGGCGACGTTGACTTCTACTACTTAAAACGCAGTGTCTTAAAAACTTGGCAGAAAGTGAGTTCCGGATTGTCTTAATACTAGGTTCCTTCTGTCTACCCTGGTATATCCACAAAGTTCGTCCCATCTTAGAGACTTTGCCAGCGTCATCCCAAATCCAAAAGCTGACCAGAATAATAGCTTTTCTAACCAGAATAGCTATTTTTAGGTATCTGTACCCGAAGGGTAAAACGGAATTTGATTACTATAAGACTCCGCTGTCCGTCTCAACGTCTGCCTGTCTGCCCGTCCGTCTATCATCAGGCTATATATTTCATGAACCTTAATAGTTATACAATTGACATTTTTACATATTATATATCTCTGCCGCCGCTTTAGCTTAAAAGCTGAATAAAAAAATGCAATATTTAAAATTCGGAATTCCGTGACGCTCCATTCTCCCTGCTTACCTTGCTATTAAAAATAAACACAAAAGAAAATTAAACACCTCAGACTCAAACCCCTGAACAGGAATCGAATCCATCACAACCAATATCAGTTATCACATCCAGAGCAGCTAGATGGCACCAATTTTAGTAATTCCATAAAGTGCATGCATAAAACTCTAAAAGTGACTTTCGATATTCTAATATAGAATATTGCAAGGCTCGCATGCACAGTATATTGCACGCTAGAGACACATTAAGGTATTCTCCGAAGCTAATTAGCGTATGCTTATAAGTTATGCTGGTAATAACTTACTCGAATTGACTTGTGCCAGTCAGTTTAAGTTTAAGTTACATGTTAATTTGATTGATGGGTTCTATGAAGTTGTTGTTGGAAAATGGTGGGCAGTGGGCGTGGGTTTGATAAATGTGGTGTGAAATCGTGGGCAGTGGGCGTGGGTTTGATAAATGTGGTGTTTTCAATACGGTTGAATTGCTTTTCGATTTGATTCACTTAGTGTGGTTTTAAGTTATTAGTAATATAAATTAATCAATATAAATAAATAAATTATCAGTTACCAGTTGTGGAACGAAACAAGACTCAGTCTGAGCTCAAGAGCACAAGCGTGTGACTATTGTGACTTGAAAAATTGAAATATTTAATATTTTCATTTTCTCGCCGCCATTCAACACGCAAAGCATCTAGAATTCGCCAGAAAATGGGGAACGGTAGTCTTAATGGGCACAGAGTGTCTTAACAGTAGGTTCCCGCTGCCTATCCTCGTGTGTATGGGGTACAGCGTGAAAAATAA